>JAOQMR010000006.1:24647039-24658906 GCA_027563865.1 Erythroxylum pelleterianum | reverse complement strand
GTGACAGCAGTAGAATTATTTGTCTCCTTCAACTCCGTGGCCTTAGTAATAAGTGCAGAACCATCTCCTCCTTGAGGCTCAAGCATAACACTTCGACGTCCCTCTTCCGCACGTATAATAGCTATTGTCTCATTTAGAGACGGTAGGTCTTGTTTTCCCAAAATCTACAGCATCAAACTCCACGTTTAAACTTGCCAAAAAACCATAAATACGATTCTTTTCCACAAAACGTTTTAAAATTGCTGCATCTACACTATAGCTCATTTGGATACGTTGATAATGATCTATCTCCTGCCACAAACTTTGTAAGAGACTCAAATATTCAGTGACAGTCCGAGTCTCTTGTTTAGCTGCTGAAACTTTTGTCCTGATCTCATAAATCTGTGCAGCATCATTGACTTTGGAATAAGTCTCCCGAATAGCTTCCCATATCTCCTTGGCAGTTCCTAGAAACATGCATGTATCACTAATTTCTGGCAGCATTGAGTTCCATAGCCAAGACATAACCATGGAGTCTTGTTCATCCCATGCCGCAAATTTTGGATCATCCTGTGAAGGACTAGTACCCAATAAATGACTCAATTTCCCTCTCCCTTTTAGGAATGTGCGGACTAGTTGTGACCACTTTAAATAGTTCTTCCCATTCAATCGGTATGCAGCTTTAATATTCTGCAAATCTCCAGGTATAGCAGCAGCAGTACTCTCGACAGAGTGGCTGATGATTTCAGCTGAACTACTAGGGGATTCTGACATGATTGATTCGGTAGGACTAGGAAAAGGAGCAGGAAAAAGAAGTGATAAGGCTAGGACGTTGAAGAGAGATAGTGAAGATAGGATTCTTGGTCAGTATGACCAGAGAAGAAATCAGAGTTTTTAGAAAAAACGAGCCAATAGCTCTGATACCATGTGAAATATTAGCAGTGAAGAAACAATTTCATTCACATTACCCATAGGTTACAGCTATATTCAATATATATACAAGTGTCTATACTAAATAAAGTATTAGATTTCCTAAGATACATGGAAATCTTTATCTTATCCTAATCCCTAGAAATCAAGGATTCATAAGATTTCTATAGCTATACAATCTTCTAGATAATACTGCATGATTCTACATAATCTGCATGATTATACATGATCTGCATGATTCTGCATAATCCGACAAAATGATATCATTAGGTACTTAGCCAAGGTTCATAAGTAGGATGAAAGATGGAAGTTGATAACAGTGATTGTAAATTTCATGACCAAAGGAAAGGGGCTCCCTTTCCGATTACTTAAATGCTTCTTAATTGTTTCAAGAAAAGATACTTTAGTTGAATATTGGAATTTTTCTACATAATTATGTTATCAATGCACTGGATGCAGGTTTTTCGATTACTTATGCAGCATTTCTCTCCCAAGGAGCAAGCTTCTCTTGTGTGGCAGTTTTTTAGCAGTGTTCCTATAATATTGATAAAGGATCTTTTGCCATGGATTATGAGAACCCTGTCTCATGAAAAACAAGTGGAAGTCGAACATTGCATACGAGAAATTGTGCCTGAGGATAAGTCACTGCAAGAGGTAGTGGGTTGAACTCCTTTTTTAATTCTAATAAATTTCATGGTTGTTGAGCATTTCAAACTTTTCTTTTGAAGGTGGTCCTTTCTTGGCTTTATAGAGATGATCAATCAAATTTTGAGTGTTTTACCAAGATTAAAAAGCAAGAACCTAATGGATCTTTGCAATTGCAAAAAGAAGTGAAACCGGTCCTCTTTATGTGGCCTCTTAAAGAAATCTGGAATTGGAAGAAGATACCCAGCATTGAAAGGAATGTTCAAAGCAATTTGGTTAGATATCTTCACCTTTGGCACTGCACAATCTTGAAAGATATGAAAGAAATCATGGAGGTGATGTACCAATCTAGATACTTGACCAGTTCTGTGAACATGAATTCAATAATTGCGAGGGTAAAATTTCATGCTGATGTCATTATCTTTTACAGGTATTTAATGGCTGCTGAAGCATGTCCTTTATTAAAACAAATTCTAATAAAATCCACTTTTACTTTTCCTGTGTCACTGCTATCCCTTTCTTGATCCTTGTTACCGTTATTTTTCTGTGCATTTTCTATATTTCTGACAGGTTGTTTTCTGGTAACAGGAATGCATTGAGGATGTTTTTCTATCCTGTGGTAATTGAATTTGTAAAAGACCATGTTAAACCCTCATTCAAAGCGCAATCCATTGAAAAACGTATAGAGAGTTTACACCTTTTGTTTCATCATGATGGTCAAGATGGTACGCCTTTTCCCAGCTTTGTTGAGACCTTTTGCCAGGAACTGCAGTATTTTGCAATTGAAATTACTGAACAGTTTCATTTTCAAGAAACAGAGGTACTTTCCTTTTTACCTTTTAACTTTCACCTTAGAGCGGATGCAAGTTTCCAAAATCTTGAATAAGGTCCCGGTCTATAATTAGTAATCAGCTCTCACTTTTTTTCAGGTTTTTCCCCTTATAAGCAAATACTGCAGCCATGAAATGCAGCAGCAGATTGTTTATATGAGCCTTCATATGATGCCAATAGGACTGTTAAAATGCGCAACAACTTGGTTTGCAGCCAATCTCTCTGAGAATGAATCCAGGTCTATTCTTCATATCATAAGCCAGGCAGATTTTTCAGTGAACAGTTTTCTATCCCTCTTACGTGAGTGGTATCGCATGGGTTATTCAGGGAAAATATCTGCTCAAGATTTTAGCGACTACTTCCAGAATATGTTTCAGAGTCGATTTTCCTTTCTGTCTGAGCATATCAATCTAGCTAATGGATGCTCTCCCTTGAACAGGCAACCGTGTAAAAAACCCACCATTACTAGAGCCAAACTCTTCTCTGCTAACAACGGAAAGAAGTTACTCTCTGCTTCTTCATCTTCTGGTTCCCACAAAACTAAGACGTATGACACATCATACACTAGTGAAATAAATCTCCATTTGTTTTTCCCTAACTCAATAAACTCGTCCCTGCCAACTTCCACATTATTTGGTGAAGAGATTTCAGAAACTTCTTCCAGTAATGAACCACTGGCCATAGATATCATTTTTTTCTTCCACAAGGCTCTCAAGAAAGATCTGAATGAGCTTGTTCTTAGTTCAACACAATTGGCTGAAAACAGTGGCCTGCTCATGGAGTTCCAGAAGCATTTCAATCTCCTGCGATCTCGGTATCAGTTCCATAGTGATATGGAGGATGAAATTGTATTTCCAGTTCTGGAAGCTAAAGAAGAAGTCCGAAACCTTAGCTTGTCCTACACCCTTGACCACAAACTTGAAGTTAAACTCCTGAGTAAAATTTCTTTCATTTTGAATGACTTGTCTGAACTGCAAATTCCTGTTTTGGGTGCCAATTCAAATATGCAGGACCAGAGAATTATGATGCACAGTCAATTGTGTGTAAAACTCCATAGAAAATTCATAGCAATACACAAGTTGCTCTTTGATCACATCAATCGTGAAGAAATTGAAATTTGGACTGTCTGTAGACAATACTTCTCTATGCAGGAGCAAGAAAAGATTATAGGCCACATGCTAGGAAGAGCTAGAGCAGAAACTTTGCAAGATATGATACCTTGGCTAGTTGGCTTTTTAACACCAGGAGAGCGGCAAGCTATGATGTCCATCTTGCGTAAGATCACAAAGAATACCATGTTTGATGAATGGCTAAGAGAATGGTGGGAAGGTTATGATATTCCTCGTATTGCAGAGGAGTTGAGTCCTTCTTGTAGAACAGACCCACTTGAGATTGTCTCAAAATATCTTTTTAAAGACCTTGACAAAGAAGATGTAGATTGTGAAGAAGGCATCATTGCTACACAGCAAGATTGCTTCGGTACAAACCTAGAGATGTTAACAAAAAACAATTCGGACGAAAAGAAAGATGTTTGTCATGAAGATCAAATTAATAGTGAATTTTTGGAACATCGAAAACTTCCATCGGAAGGTTCTGACAAGAATTGCAATAGGATGCCTGATGTCAGATATAAAATAAATAAAACAGGTCAGCCATCTCTACCTACTTCAAAGTTCAGGCAGCATGAACAGCTTTTGACATTGAGTCAAGAAAATCTCGAGGCTGCAATTAGGAGAGTATCACGTGACCATTCCCTTGATTGTCAGAAAAAATCACGTCTAATGCAGAACTTACTGATGAGGTTGGTCTCCAAAATTTTTGTGTTCTTAATACTTCTACTGGAGATAACAGAATAGCATGATTTTTGTAGGAGTGCGATCAAGATAGTTTACTGTCATCAAATTCATGGACAATATTTGTTTTACTGGTTATTACCTTGTAAGTTCGTACCAGAGGATGTAGTTTAGAACCATAATGATTTGAGATCTTCTATATTTTGAACTATAGGAAACATTTTCTTCTCTTGAACTAACACACCTGTCACCACGTTTTAAATGCATCTTTAACCATTTTTGTATGTACTGTTTATCACTGGAATAACAGTAGCCTGCACACTTTTTCAGTCGTTGGATTGTTCGTCAACGTATATCTCATGAAGAACTATATGTCTCAAGTAATACCGGAGGAATTCCAGGTCAATGTCCATCGTATAGAGACCCGCTAAAGCTAACATTGGGTTGCAAACATTACAAAAGGAACTGCAAACTTGTCATGGAATGTTGCACCCAACTTTATACATGCATACGTTGCCATGATGAGATAGCTGATCATTCAGTAGATAGGTGTGAATTTGTGAATAAGTTTTCATCCGTGTAGTTTGTAGATTTATAGTATTTTTCTAATAACTACCTAACCCAAATCCCTTGATTTTCTGTTTCTTTTGCTTCTACTACTTGTTCAGGAGAGTTGTCAGAAGGATGATGTGCATGAGATGCTTGATTATTCAGCCAATTGGACAGACATGCTTAACTGCTTCCTGCAATAAGTTATCAATGGCAAGATACTACTGCAGGATCTGCAAATTGTTTGATGATGCTAGGTGGCGCCTTTAATATCTCTATCCATATCAAATTGCAATCAAAATCACTTCCACTTTTTACTTTAATCACTTCTGATAAATTGCTAGCTTATTGCAATTAGTTACTTTATAAAAGTTGCAATTTTTAGGACTCAATTTCATACCTGTTTATTCCCAATTTTCTGTACTTCAACATCATAAAAACATCGGTTTATTTCAACAGGGAAATTTATCACTGCCCTTTCTGTAATCTTTGCCGGGTGGGGAAGGGATTGGGAATCGATTACCTCCATTGCATGAATTGCAATGGCTGCATGTCAAAGTCCATTTCAGTACATGTATGTAGAGAAAAAAGTGTGGAGGACAACTGCCCAATCTGCCATGAGTACATATTTACATCCAGCAATCCAGTAAAGGCTCTCCCTTGCGGTCATTTTATGCATTCAACATGTTTTCAGGTGCCTGGGTCTGATGAATCTCCATCTTTCTTCTTTAAATTTTTGTATGTTTCCCAAATTTACTGTTGCTTTCACTGCTGCTACTAGGATTACACGTATGCCAACTATACTTGCCCAATCTGTAGCAAGTCGCTTGGAGACATGCAGGTTAGTTGTCCAATGCAGTCATTTGTTTATGAAATACACATGTGCTCAGCACCAAAGAAACATATAAAAACCTCATCCTTTGATGAAACGGAATACAATTCTCAAGACAAGCCGATGGCTAGGCAATCATCCACTGCCCAATACCTAGAATTTCTGTTTATACCATCGATGATGGTTTCTATGCTCTTGTGTGTACTTTACAAAGCAGTTGAATCTCCATTCTCTGCAAATCAGAATCATTAGTTTAGTCCTTAGTTTCCTAAATGTGTGTTGCAGGTGTACTTCAAGATGTTAGACGCATTATTGGCTGAAGAGAAAATTCCAGATGAATATTCAGAGAAAACTCAGGTTGATCTCATATTTAGTTTTAGCATGCGGCGGAGCTTTAAGTTTTCGTTTAGCTTATTATTTTTTTTAAGGAATTGCAGGCCATTCTATGTAATGATTGCGAGAAGAAAGGGGCTGCTCCTTTCCACTGGCATTACCACAAATGTCCATTCTGCGGCTCCTACAACACCAGGATTATCTAACTTCCACTAATCAAATGTCAATATAATAGGTGAAGATGAACTTTGATATTTATAGCTTCTGTTGATTGCATTGGCCAAAAGTAAACCCAGAATTAAGAATATCAATGATTGGAAAAGATGAACTTTGATATTTATCGCTTCTGTTGATCACATTGGTCGAAAGTAAACCCAGAATTTAAGAATGGTTCTGTTGTGGCCGATAGTGCGGCCTGAACCCCTCCCTTATTGTACATGATACTATTCAGAAATTTTGGCAGTCATGCAGTCTTTTGTATTTTTGTTTATGCCAATAATGGATTTATCATAGTGATATTCGGTACCTGCAATTTGTTTATTTCCCAGGTTCTGGAAAATTTTCTTCTTTTCCATTCTCTCACTTTCTTGACGTGGAATGATCGTGTCAGAGATGCAATTTGTTTCCGTCCATTCTTTGTGGCCGTATTCCAAGTCCACAATCAGCACCCATACCAGATGAGCCAACTCTCAATCGTTTCTTTTCCTTTTGCATTCTATTCTTCGGAGACGACTTACTATCCAGGAAAACAAGGTTTCATCCTGAAAGGATATCCATTTACTGTGGTATCTACCGTTTGATACGTTTTTGACGAATGACACATCAGGGAACTTTGAAACTTTAGACTCCGGTTAGAGCTAAGAACACTCTTCCTTAACAGGATATAGATAGAGAACCAGACTTTGAACTCCCCTACGCTGTTGGTCCTGCGAGCATAACTGGCTCTCACTAAAATCCACTTTTATACACCCATCTTATGATATCTGCAATTTCTTGACATTATACCATTCCATGAAAATAGCACCCAAAAAAAAAAAAAGTCAACAGTTAATTGATTACAGGAGGAAAGTAAGCAAATATCTACTTTACATCATATTTCCCTGAGGAAGAAAATGGGGAATGTGACTTCAAAATTGTGGAATACTGTTCTCTGTGATACGAATTTTAAAATAAGACCCTGAAATCTGTATGTACTTCTCTCTAGCTCACTCATGATTCGTCATAGTTCTTCGGATTCGATTTCTCTATCCTGGAATGGAAGAAACGGCATTTTCTCTCCATTTCTTGTTTTACTGACCCATCAATTGACACTGGTAAGACTGAAGCATGCAGCAGCATTTTTCAATTCGTTCTCTGCAACATGCTCCACCGATTGTGTTGTGTCCCTCAGTGATTCTGCAGAGCTGCAGTGTAATTAAATATTAATGTTACACCATATCCTTGACAGTGTAGAAACATTGTAAAGATACCAATTCTATGCGTACCTCGAGTCATAGGCTTCTTTGGAATCGATGTAGGATTGCCT
Source organism: Erythroxylum pelleterianum (assembly GCA_027563865.1). Lineage (NCBI taxonomy): Eukaryota > Viridiplantae > Streptophyta > Magnoliopsida > Malpighiales > Erythroxylaceae > Erythroxylum > Erythroxylum pelleterianum. Next base: position 24,651,489 of record JAOQMR010000006.1, on the reverse strand, counting down.
GTCATCAATGATGTCGAAGAATGGGTGTAACTCGTCATAATCTTGAACTTCTTGTTGAATAGCTTGTGTCTGTGAAGCTACCAAATGAGAGTGATGAACTGCCATTAAATTGGGATCACTGTTAATAGCATATGGGTGCTGAACCGACAAAGAATTCCCTGCATTTTCCTTGGAATCGAAGCAACTAGAACTGAAACCTACGTAGCTGCTATTAGAATAGGATTGCTGTCGTGCCACAGTCAATGCGTTCAATGGATCAGAATTGTGGCTAAAGAGTTGAAGGGCATTTCTAGGAGGAGCCATGCCTAGTTCTAGTTGCGATGGAACTTCGTCAGCAATGGAAGAAATATGTTGCTGTTGGTGGAGTTGCCTGTACATTTCAAGTTGAGCAAGAACTGCACGAAGCTCTTCTTCAACCTGCCAAATCTGGTATCTCAGATGATTGATCATGCCTAAACATCCATGAACAGGGTACCTATCACGAATATTTGCTTGGCAAATAATGGAAGTCATTGCCTCAGCTTTCTGAGAATTGTCCACATTTCTAAGTATCTTAACAATATTGCTTACACCAAATAGCTTATGAGCGTTTCTGAACATCTCAGTTTGATCAGCTGGGAAATAAGGTGCCAAAACACACTCGGATGTGCACCTTCTTCTTTGGTGCTTGCATGCAGCACAAGCTTGGCGGGTGCCACCCTTTAGGGTCATGTTTGTAGCATCAAAGTTCGTTGAAAACGTGTTGTTGTTGTATAAGAAACAATTGATAAAGAAGAATAATGTGAAAGATGAGAGAGAGAGAGAGAGAGAGAGTGAGAGAGGGATGATTATTGTTGTTGTTGAAACTGAAATAGATAGAACATTTTGTTGAGGCTGAACTGGTCTGATATGAGCGGATTTACTGGATGTGAACGACTGAGTAAAACAGAAAGGATTAAAGATTTGAAGAGAGAGAGCGAATTTGGCGGGGGATGTTGTTTCTTTTCGAGTGCATGCAAATGTAATCAAGACTTGGGGACATTACATATGTTGGAAGTTCCACCAGTCCCGATATCTTTGGGACATTTTATGGTCAAAACATGTATTTGTTTTGGTAGTTTACAATTGACTTACTCATATTGTGTTACGAGTCTTCAGATTTTTTTTTACTTCGTTTTATTTTCCATGCTATTCCATTGCTGGGCAACACAACTAATAATGGAACGTAAGATGAATATAAGAAATATAGACATCGTAAGAAATTCAGTTAAAAGTAATTCCAAGATTCAGCATTTATTTTGATAATTTAGTCTTTCAAATTTAAGTGGTACAATTTTTTAAAGTGTATATTGTTGGAATCTAATTGTGATCAAATCGCGAGCACAACGGAAAATAAAAACCTTTTATAGATTTCGAGCGAATTCCGATAATTGATTAACTTAAGTAAAATAAAATACGAATCACATGAAATCATACCTTGTTTGTGTTCCCGTTAAAAATTCTTTGAAACTTTTCTCAATTTGTTATCCACAAGTTGTTCATTTGTCCAGCTTCTGATGAAATCTACAGAACAGCTTCTCAACACTTTGAGAGGAAGAATGTAAGAGTGCTAGCACCTTTATCTTTTCTTCTTATTAATAGAAAAATCATTAGGGTGGTTTTGTATTTTTATTAAATTTAAATTCCTTACTTATAATTAAAGTTATACTCTAATTATAATTAACTTAATTTTAATAAAATTAAATATCTTATATTTGATCCCTAAAATTATTCAAACTTTATAATTAAGTCAACTTAATTAAATTGATTTTTCTTTCACAAATTGCTCTTTGATGTGTGACCTATTAGTTTCTTAATATATTGGCAATTTATTATAAATTCTAATTATAATTCATAATTAGAATTAGATAAATTAAAACTCCTTTTAATTTATCTTTAATTCTTCGATTAAACAATTTATAATCATAGATCAAGATTGACGTTTAGTAACATGTCTAGACCACCCAAATATCATGAATGTCAAAGTGGTTTGACTTAACCTTTTCATGCATGGTTATGATGTATAATTTAAACCTTTTGTTATCTAATTTTCCAATTGGATATAGTATGAATATAGTGTCTACTCTTTTAGTCCAATTATTTTCGTTCTTGCTAATTAGTAATTGATTTACAATTGAAATTTGAAAATTCATTTTCAAATGTCAATTCACTCTGGCCAGATAATTTCATATATCACTATTAATCAATAACAGTGGAATATTCTCTCTAATTATTTGATAGTGACGGATCCTTTATTGACTTACTCAACTATCTCCATATGGTTAATACTGCATCCAATTATTATCGACTGAATTATCTTAAGACGGTTTATAAGTAGCATCGAAATATAGTAATTCTCACACAAGATAGTAATCTCAAGTCTAAGGATCAATTATGCAACCATCGTTATGAGAACCCATAGACACATAAGTAATATTCCATTTGAGATTTTCATAATCGGGTCAGTTCAGTGATTTATTCTCTAATAATCACCCACGCATTAGTTTAAGTATCTCCATACTTTAATTTAAGATGTCAATTACTTTTTTCATAAGAAAGAAACATAATGTGTGCCAGTTTTACCGTTTCAACAATATCCCGTCTTAATGAAACTCTTGAACATTTAGGAATAATATGTAAATATAAATTGAATCTCACAATTATAATCTCATCATGATTTCAATTACACATTAATTATTTCAAGGATTTTACTTTAATATTAAAACATCAAATGTAATTAATACATAAAGATAAAGAACGCCTTTATTAATAATTTTGTCTCTAAACTACAACCAGATCGATTGACTAGAGGATATAAACTAACAAATATTACAGGAATTTAATAATGTAGATATAAACGAATCAATTAGACAGTACATTAACAATTACTCATCATGACTATAATTACAATATATAATTGAGTTTCTAAACATATCATATTGAACACATAAAATTAATAAAATTTGAACACATCACATTATAATTTATTAACTTTATGCCATATGTTTAATGATTTTTTTTTGGTAACTAAATAAAAAGAGAATAAAATGACAACCAAACCAAGAAACCAACCACGCCACGTAATAGATGGTAAAATCAATGTCGATCACATTATACCTTGTTATATTACATGCAAAACCATTGTTTATGTGGTAATATCCTGTAACATTAACAAGAAAAAGGCATATGTTGAGTTGAAGAAATGCAGTTAGTATATCATCGATGTTAAGCTCTAAGAAATGGAAAGTAATTGACATTAGGAGCTCAAGAAGACCATAAATGTGAAGTAAGGGGCTTTAGCTGCATAATTAGTAAGATGAACACATACCTAGTTCGGATTCTAAAGTGAAGTTTAATAAACCAAAAATTCCATCATATACAATGGCCAAACTGAGGACTTCTATAGGACCCTAAATCCTATATAAGGATTCAGCATTCTATACAGTAAATGCTTTATATAAAAAGTCAACAAAAATAATGTGAAAACTATAAGCTGCTACACTAATTGTTCTTGTAAGACCCCAAGGGATGATGATATCAACCTAACGAGGAAGCGTGCTTCTGAAGATAGGACCATCTAGCTAAAAGCTTGTTAACTTAACAACCCTTCCCTGTCACTAGCCCTTTTTACTCTCCCTTCTCACTAGCCTTTTACCTTTTTACCCTCCCACAAAAATAGCCTGTATGGGCTAGTTTCTCTTCCCGCCAACCTTTGTTTTGCTCCCGCTTCTTTTGCCAACGTACGATCATCGAGAGTTTCCTCCCGCTGGCCAAGCTTGGTTAGGGTTGAGAGTAACCAGGATGGAAGTAGGTGAATCTTCTGACCTGAAGGAAGATTTTTCGGCATTGATGCAAGAATCTGTTCTGCAGAAACCTTCAAAAGTAGGCAAATCCAAAACATAGGAAGTCGTAAGGAGCAAGCCAGTGATTGAGAATGAAGTGACATCCTGTAAAGCCTGGAAGAAACAATTGGTTCACGCTCCAAACAAGGTAACCTTGAAACACTTCCCTAATATGATGAGGGATGGTATTATGTAACACCCCACTCCCGCGTGACCCGAACCCGACATCGATGGTGATATCCGAGTCCGTGCCCCGCGAGGATGGCGTGCTACATCACTCAGTAAACTCAGTATAATTTTTTTTTGAATATATTCATACGCTCAAAAAATAGTAGACAATTTGAGCCCACGTTCCATTTAATGTACAAAAAGCCATAACCAAATTAGGCCCACTATAAATACAAAGCAATATTTTACAGAGATTGCGGAATACAATTTTATACATAAAGGGACACTAATGCAGACGTGAACTGATCCCGGCCTCTATCTTTTACTCGCATGCAGTAGGCATATTCCCGTGTCTAACGGGGTACTCTTCAAGGCCTGAAAAATAATTGCAAATTTTGGGTGAGTTTTGCGAACTCAGTGAG
>JAOQMR010000006.1:24626644-24640270 GCA_027563865.1 Erythroxylum pelleterianum | reverse complement strand
ATTTCTAATTTATCCCTTTTATTTTGAATTTCTAGAATTCATAACCTAGATTTCTAATTTGTGGTTTAGGGTTTATTTAATATTAATCTAAAACATTTTCAAATTTAAGTTGAAAACTTTTTGCTATTCAATTCCGAAATTATAATCAATAACAATCACATATTTTTAATCAAGGTATATATTAAAGACAATACTAATATTACTATTGAAAAATCAAAATCAGATCCGATCCCAACTGTAGTGGAATAATTATGGGACTTTTTTTAATTTTACTTTCCCAAAAACTAAGATCACTTTAATTATATAAATTATTAATTATTAAATCATAATAAAGCATGAATCTTAATTTGTATCTTGTTCTAAAGCTTGATCATATTCTTGTTGTATCCCTCAAACTGTTTATGAAATTAGCTAATCTCAACCATCTTAGCCACGTAAATATCTAGTTTTTAATGGTATTCATAAAACAAGTTGAGAGAATTTTGCAACTGTTGCAGATAAGGTTAAGCAAGGAATTCTAGCTCCTTTATCGCTTAAGTCCATTTATAATCATTTCTTGATATTTTAGTAATTTAATTGCAATTAAATTATAATTTTAATTAAAATTTAATTAGAATCACAGTTAATTCTAATTAAATACTAATTATGTTCAAATAAGATCTAATATCTCATATTAAGCCTTATTTATTAAATATCTCATATTTAATTATTAAGTTTTTCAAACTTTACATTCAAGTTTAACTTGATTAAAATATCTTTACTCTTTTCATCTTGTTCTTTATATGTGTGTGACTTATTAGATTTTCAAATACGTTGGCAATTAATACAAATTATAACCCTAAATTATATTTATGAATAGATAAATTAAACTCTTTTATATTAAACAATTTATATTCATAAATCAAGGTTGACGCAATACATTATGTTAACTCAAATATTTAGAAATGTCAAAATGGTTTTGACTAACCTTTCTGTGCATGATTTTTTCGTGTAATTGAATCTTTTCATTATATAATGTTCCGATTAGACGTAGAGTATGAAATTAATGTCAATTCTATTTTGGGTCCAATAATATTAGTTCTCTACCATTAACTATTGATTCAATTAATGACATTTGTAAACTTTTTACAAAATATCATTCCACCTTGGAAAGGGATTTCCTAAATCAATACTAATCGAGAACAATGAAATATTCTCCTTAATTACTCTAACGTATTATTCATCTTGAACACTCAACTATCTCCATATAGTTCAAGTTATATCTAATGACTACCGATTGAGCTATTCTTAACTAATAATCCCTATACAAGATAATTTTGGAGATCTAAGTTAAAAAATCACTTACAATCAAAATTTCCAATCACATACAAGTAATGTTCCAAATAAATTTCTTATATAAGGTTAGTTCAATGAACTTATTCTCTAATAAGCTTCCATACATTTATTTAAGTATCTCTATACTTGAGTCTACCGTATCAATTACTTTCTTCATAAGGAAAAATATAATGTGTAATAGTTTTTTAACATTCTATTAATGTTCAGTCTTAATAGAATAATAATTACAAACAATTTAAGGACAATACATAAATGCAATACGAGAGGAAAAGTCTTGGAATAACTAGTAAAAGGTGCTCCTTTGTGACTTTCTAGTCACAAGTTCAAATCACGGAAATAAGCTCCTTGTAAAAAAATACAAGAGAAAGGAAGCGTATGTCGATGACCCTTCTCAGACCCTATAATACTCCCATTGTTAAGAGATGGAAACTACCACAGTTGTTTGGATTCTAAGGTGGTCTTGTTGACGAGAACTATATATATATATATAGGAAGTGGCGAATATTCATATCCATTCTTCTGAAAATGCGCTTAGAGCTGGGAAATTTTTCGTTGTTTGGAACTCGGAACAGATAAAGAGCACTTGTTGTTTCAATTATTATATCCAAAAAGTTAAAAAGGACAAAGTACCAAAGAAGTAGAGCAGGGATCTGAGGAGTGGAAACGCATATGATCAATAAAGGACAGTTTCTAAGTGGTATCAGATTCCACTTCTGATGAAGGAATCAGAGCACATCGCATAAAGCCCCACTAAGAAAAGAAACTCTGCCTTTTGAGTAGGTTTTTGTCGGAAAGGCAAATTGTCATACTTCTTTTAGAGTTGCTTTTCAACCTCAAAACCCATTTCGTGCTCTAGGCTTTAGCTTACGCCTTACTGGCCAGAAAATTTGGCATAACATTAACATGTTTATGTTTCAAATGTAAACAGTGTTGGTGTTGGACATTGGCGATGTTAGGTAAGCATTGTAGTCCTAAGAACTTTATAGTTTTGTCCTAATGTGTAAGTGGTAATAACGTACAGTTGTATGGCGGTTCATGCTATAAATTCAGAGAAAAGTTAAAATCAGGTATGAGAAAAATCCATTTGAAGTTACAATTCAATAAATAGGCTTATCTGTGTAAAGTGCTGACTATGATTCAATGCCACTAGGCTCAAAACAGTAAGGCCCTAACTTATGTTTGTGCAGAAGAAGAACATGTCATGTGCTTCTGTTATCTTGGCATTAATGTTGAGCCATCTGATCACCTTGAAATATGGGTCCATGTCCCCTTTTTCCTTCCCTTCTGGTTACAACTTAGAACAGTTATGTATACCGTCCTTAAGTCTGTACTATTTCCAGTTCAGACATTTTTTAACCAAATTCATCATGAATCTTCCTTAAATTTGTGAAATAAGAGTGACTTACCTAACACTTGGATAGGAAATTTAAGTCTGTTTTCACAACAAATGCATGTCGAGTTACCAAGGAAAAATATGTAATATTCTCGTGGTCAGCATCACGGTGATAAAAAGGAAAACAAGTGGTGATAAAAAGATTGTGTACGGACACGGGTTCCCCTACCTTGAAAGAGTGATGACTGACAAGAACTGAATGGGGCAGATGGGCGGCCAAGTTGAGCTGGACTTTTATGCTTGTGTTTCCCTTCTCATACCCATTTGGATCAAAGTCAGTCTCTTCCACACACTCTATAGTATAGTAAGTCTATCTCTGCCTAGTCCTTATCTTCAGTGTTATTTATTGTATAATATTTTAGCCTTTACATTTGACCTTTGGATACTTGATGATATCACTAATGAACTCAACTTCCAATATCACATCAATTTAGCGTAAGGAAGAAATTTCTTTTTTTTTGGTTTAATTGGAGAAAGGAAACTAGCGAGGCTAACGTCTCAAGAATGTCACTGATCTCTGATCATTCTGGAGCAACGAACGTAGTCCTGGAGCTGGGTTCTCCCAAAGAGACCATCGAGTCATAATTGAAGAACCCTGCTTAGCGAGGGAGTCCACACAGTGATTAGCTTCACGAAAAATATGCTGGAGAAAGCAACACCAATTTCTTGCAATTAACGTCCTAATGTCCTCAACCAAAAGAAACACAGGGTGAGAATGAGGGCAATAATTCAGCACCAAAGTTACCATACCTTGGGAATCAGACTCAACAACAACCCTTCGGTAGCCACAATCTCATACCAAAGTTAAATCATGCCTAAGTGCCTGTAATTCGGCTATAGTAATAAAAATATGAGCAATATATCCCGAGAAACTGATAAGCCAAACTTTCTTGAAACTACAGATTTAAGAAAGAAAGGTGACATCAATGTCAAGTTGTGCAGAGGTTGTTCTCTTCCTTTCATCTTTACCACACATGCAAGTATCTCAAACTCAGATTTTTTTGTAACACTGTATAATATAATTGAAGTACAAAATCCCAATTTTTTTTTAGTGGTTAATTATTACACGCACATGCCTCTAACGAAATCTTCAAATTTTGTACACGGGAATTCGTTACTGCAGTTGATTTTGTTTTGTCGGATTCGTACAATGAAAGTCAACCCGTGAAGTCAACATCTACGACCAGAAATGATTTCACTCAATCAAACGGCTGAGGAGGAGGACAGATTTGAGGATTAAAGGACGGAGATCCCATTCCAAACTCCCATCATGATTCATGACAGTAGGAAAACATGGTTGGATTAGGAAATATGAGGTGTCCGGCTTTGGTACGGATTCGTACAACCTATAGTCGAGTGAAATGGGACAGACCTAAAGTGGAGTGATTGAAAAGTTTTAAATTTTAATTACCCTTTTTTTTGTCCAGCCAATAGGACACGTCCCATATGCGATTGTGGGGCCACTCGCTGTTTTGTCATGCTCCTGCCCGTTCACATGCACTTGTTAACAAAATAGTATGTTCTGATTTTTTCTTATTTTGTCTCATAAAATTTTAGCTATATATTTTATGAGGCTTACATAAATAAATGACTGAAATTTATTAGATATAATAAGATATCATAATATTAGAATGAGAACCTAGACTCCTAAACTTTACCCTAAATATGTTGTTAATGCGCCCTTCTCTTCTCGTTTCAACTGTTAATAATTGAACACTTTTTGTAATAGTTTCTTGACCCTTTTTTTAATTTCTTGAATTGTTATGAATTAGCAAATCGTGTTTTGAGTTAGAAATCACTTTCCTTAATCTTTGAATAACGTTAATTGTTCTATCACGAAATGGACCGTCAATAAAAAATATTTCAACACCCAACTGTACAAAAACAATATTTAACATGACGTCAATGTACCATTTATTTGTATAGTACTTGAACAACCACAAAATCTCCAAAAATATCTTTGTTGAGACATTCAATCTACAGTAACACGGCGTCACAAATTAAAGAAACATTGTCAGAAGACCTAGTTGATGACTCTATTTTTAACGACTACTTCATGTCATCACGGGTTGAAAACAGCAGTCAAATGAAGTTGTCCGGTGGAAGTGGGTGTCTAGTTAGGATTTTGATTTAACTCGCTAATTGAATTTACCCAGTTTTAGGGTTGAAGTAACCGTTCAACAAACCATAAAGTGCTGTGTACGACACTCACCCAAGTTAGGATTTTATTATGTCAAATCTTATCCAATGCCTAAAACAATCATTTGACATGAGTTTAGAGGATGTCATGTCGTTTTGGACAGTATAAAAGTGGACAGAGTATCCCCACTGGACACTCACATGCCCATTGAAAATGGTAACCACTATGTCCTTTGTTAATTACTAGGTAAATAAATGTGTGTTGGCCAATTGCCAGGGACGGATCCAGGAGGCCAGCAGGGCTATGCCCTCAAGACTAATTTTTTTTTTAAAAAATATTTTGTTAATTATAATCTGGCCCTTTCTCTAAAACTAACAAATTTTGTTCTTCCCTCTTAAGACTAAAAAATTTTGTTCTTGCCCCCAAGACTAAAATCTTGGATCCGTGGCTGCCAATTGCCTCAAATCTAGTTGTTGATAAGCTGGTTACCAATACAGACTACCAAACAATACGCGTCTGGCATACCAATTCAAAACATAAGATTATATATATCATCTTAAGTTAAGTATAAAAAAGGATTTAATGAGAATAATAGAAGCATACAGCTCATTGTGTATTTGTGTATTCATTCATGAGTGCCATGAACCAAAACAGAAACATCTTACAAAAAAGATATCAGATAGAATCATAAACATAATATCCATGTGGGTTGACGCTGGTCATGGTCAAGCCCAGGTGGTTCAGGATGCTTAAAGGCAATTAGATTGTTTAACGCACAAGCTTATTGCCAATGTTTGATCTTAATCTTCAAGGATTAAAATATTTTGGAAGGGTCATTTAATATAATCGCCGTAAACGGAAAGTAAGCCCGTAACTGGCAAAAGAAATATCACTGATTCTTACCGCTTCTTTTTCGGAGTTTGAATCTTCTGTCTAATATTATTATGTTTTATTCTGTCTCATAAATTTCAACCATTTATTTACGTAAATTTCACATGAGTTCTACGTAAATGAACACAAAATTTATATAAATAAATAATTAAAATTTATGTAACAAAACAAAACATCGTAATATTAGACAGAAAATTCCGATTAAAAGTCTTTGAAGGTACATCAAGTACCCACTTGCCTACGGAATGAATTTAACTACAATTTTAAAAGGGACACTTGTCGGCCAGTCATGGCGAGTTACCTTCACGCTAGACAAAAGGTAGCCTTTCACTCCAAGTCGAAACGATTGGTAAAAAAAATTGAAAATTACAGGATAGGGCCTCAGTGGGTGCATGTGCAGTTTATTCATGACTTTGGTTTTCTGTCCTTATTCATTAAATATATATTTTATAAAATTAAAAAACAAAAATTATTGAAGGTGTAAATATCGAAACTGTCCCTTCATAAGATGAAATTCCCTATTTACCCCGCGGACCTAGGACGTGAGCCAGCGTCAGTCTATATATTTGGACCATTTTGGAAATAAAAGGACTCCGGTAAAAAAGAGGCTTTGGTTTTTGGATGCTTGCTTAAAAGCCGAAGGAAGTAGCTGAAAAGAATAAGATAGATTTATATGACTGTTACTTGCACTCTCCTATGCCATTAGGCTTACGGTTTGGTTTCTAATCATCTTTTCTTTGTAGATTTGGTGTTGGTGGGTTATCCTCATTTTGGTCCCAAACTCTGTGCTTGATTCGGTTGAAAATCTCTGGTCTCTGCTCTTGTATGCTGTTTTTCATGGTGGTTCTGGAGTGAAGTTTAATCTTTTGATTGCTTCTTACCTGGGGAGATTTCAAGGAGAGGATGGGGGACAAGAATGAAGTTCTGGAGGCTGTGCTGAAGGAAGTTGTGGATTTGGTAATAGATCTGAACCGACATTGAAACTTTTCTGTTTCAGGTAGTGTTTTGTTGTGTCTTAAAGATTTGAGTTTTGTTGGAATGCAGGAAAACATACCCATTGAGGAAGTGTTTGAGAATCTGAGATGTAGCAGACAAGGTCTCACCACTCAAGCTGCTGAAGAGAGGCTGGCCATTTTCGGTCACAACAAGCTTGAGGAGAAAAAGGTTTATGTCTTGTTATATATTGAAGCCATTTTCCTTCTCGTATGGTCTTGTAAATTTGTCTTAACTTTAAATTCACTCACCGGTTGTATTTCAGGAGAGCAAATTCTTGAAGTTTTTGGGTTTTATGTGGAATCCTCTTTCATGGGTTATGGAGGCTGCTGCTATCATGGCAATTGCTCTTGCAAATGGAGGAGTATGAACTTGCATTTAGGCGTTCTTTTTTCTTATTCTGATTTTACCGTATGGAATCTGCTTTGAGATTCTATTAACTTGGTCCCTTTTGTAAACTTTAGGGAAAGCCCCCGGATTGGCAAGACTTTGTCGGTATTATCACTCTGCTTGTGATCAACTCAACCATAAGCTTTATCGAGGAAAATAACGCTGGTAATGCTGCTGCTGCTCTCATGGCTCGTCTTGCTCCAAAAGCTAAGGTATTAACTAATAATATATCCTTATCGTGGTTTACCTAAATTGGGGTAGTTATCATTTAATATATTTGGAACCTTGTCATAAACATGAATGAACTTTGATTAAGAACCCAAAAACACAGTAAGTACAACCATGATTGAATGCTTGTGTGAATTCAAAGTGCATGTATTGTGGTAATGAGCCCTTCAATTCATCTCTGGTTTTGATAAAGGTCCTTCGAGATGGAAGCTGGAATGAGCAGGATGCTGATATTTTGGTTCCTGGTGACATAATCAGTATAAAACTGGGAGATATTATTCCAGCTGATGCTCGTTTGCTTGAAGGTGATCCACTTAAGATTGATCAGGTGGGTCTTTCATTCTAATTGCTTTTAATGCGAAAGTCTGGTTGAATTGGTCTAGTACTCTAGTTGTTGCTGTCTTCCTGATGTCTTAAACCTTTGCTCTTACAGTCTGCACTTACTGGTGAGTCCCTCCCGGTTACAAAAGGTCCTGGAGATGGCATTTACTCTGGTTCTACTTGCAAACAAGGAGAGATTGAAGCAGTGGTCATTGCTACTGGTGTCCATACCTTCTTCGGAAAGGCTGCTCACCTTGTGGACACCACTAACCAAGTTGGCCACTTCCAAAAGGCAAGGAGGGATAAACGACAGGACCTTTGTTATCCGAGTTACGATGAATGACTGATTTTGATTAATATTCTGTGTAACACGATATGTAGGTCTTGACTGCAATTGGGAATTTCTGCATCTGTTCGATTGCTGTTGGCATGATTATAGAGATTGTTGTTATGTACCCAATACAAGATCGGAAATATCGTCCTGGAATTGACAATCTTCTTGTGCTTCTCATTGGAGGAATTCCAATTGCCATGCCTACAGTTTTGTCAGTGACCATGGCAATTGGCTCTCATAGGCTTTCTCAGCAGGTTCGCTATGATCTTGCAATGGTTTTGTTTACTATATATTGATGAGTTTTCAGCAGAAGATGATGGGACTAGATTGATTAACAGGGAGCTATCACGAAGAGAATGACTGCCATAGAAGAGATGGCAGGCATGGATGTTCTTTGCAGCGATAAAACAGGGACACTGACATTAAATAAACTCACAGTAGACAAAAATATCATTGAGGTTGGTTAGAGAAGCCATTGTTTAAAGTTCAGTGAATCAGTGTTATTGTTCTAAAATTTTCACTGTACATCAGGTTTTTGCCAAAGGAATAGATGCAGATACAGTAGTTCTGATGGCAGCTCGTGCTTCTAGAACTGAGAATCAAGATGCAATAGATTCTGCTATCGTTGGCACGTTGGCTGATCCTAAAGAAGTACTTCACTGCCATGATTTTCTCTTTACTTTTGGTTAAATCTTTTGATTACTTTCAGCTTGTTTTCTACCTATTTGTTTTTTATTTATTTTTCCGTCTTTTGTTGGCCATATGTTCTAATATTTTTGTGTTAAAAAAAGGCACGTGCTGGGATTCAAGAAGTTCACTTCCTCCCTTTTAATCCTACTGATAAGCGTACAGCCTTGACTTATATTGACGGTGAAGGTAAAATGCATAGAGTCAGCAAAGGTGCACCAGAGCAGGTATATTGCATGGATTTTACACCTTGGCCTCTGGCTCTTGTGAGTTCTTACACTAATTCTTATCTTTGAATGTGGTCCTTTTAGATTCTAAACCTTGCGCACAACAAGTCAGACATTGAGCGAAGAGTTCATGCTGTGATTGATAAGTTCGCAGAAAGGGGTTTACGCTCCCTTGCTGTTGCATACCAGGTAATAAGAAGCCTTTTGAATCCCTTATGGTTTTATGTTTACTGTGTTATATTCTTACTATGCCTTGTTATTGTTTAAGGTTTCTTATATTATTGTCTTTCATTGGTTACTTGCTTCTATTATACAGGAAGTTCCAGAAGGAAGGAAAGAGAGTTCTGGAGGCCCCTGGCAGTTCATTGGCCTCATGCCTCTTTTTGATCCACCCAGACATGACAGTGCAGAGACAATAAGGAGGGCTTTAAATCTTGGTGTAAATGTGAAAATGATTACAGGTTTGTTCTTTTCTAAGTGGACCCCTTCAAAGTGTCCAGTTCTGTAAATATTCTGAAGGAAAATTCGTATGGGATTCCCATCTTCCATTAAGCTGAGTTTGCAGCGTTGGTTGTTAAAAAATTCACCATAAATTCCTGAGTTGTTTTTCTAATTTTAACACCATCCATGTTCTAAAAATGCTTAATTTATATCACCTTTCATGTTTTACGTTGCTGAAACTTGTGGCTTTTACCAGGGGATCAGCTTGCAATAGCAAAGGAAACGGGAAGACGATTGGGAATGGGAACCAATATGTACCCTTCATCAGCATTGTTAGGACAGGACAAGGATGAGTCTATTTGTGCTTTACCAATTGATGAACTGATAGAGAAAGCTGATGGATTTGCTGGTGTTTTCCCTGGTAATTTCTTTTACATTTTCCCCTTAGTAGTTGATTTTACTTTCACTTTGGATATCCAGCTGGTTAATGGAATTCAATAAATTGGTCCGTTGGATTCAAATCTTGGATTTAGTGTTCCTCGCTAATACCTAGTTGTAGCCAAAAGTCCAAGAAAGGTATGCATAATTAACTAGTTTGATATATGGTGTTATTTCAGAACACAAATATGAGATTGTGAAACGCTTGCAAGCTAGAAAACATATCTGTGGGATGACTGGGGATGGAGTTAATGATGCACCTGCTCTTAAGAAGGCTGATATAGGGATTGCTGTTGCTGATGCAACTGATGCAGCTCGTGGTGCTTCTGATATTGTCCTCACTGAGCCTGGCCTTAGTGTTATCATAAGTGCTGTCTTGACAAGTCGGGCAATATTCCAGAGGATGAAAAATTACACAGTAAGTGTTCGACTCCCGTGATTTTCTCATGGACAAACTTATTTAGAAATGTTGACACTATTGTTCTGGATGGTTTTTTTTGCAATATGTTGTTTTATCTGTGCCCTTTTTAGCATTACAAATTTTTATTACCTATTAATTTTTTGTTTTTTCATTTTTTTTTTTTTGCAGATCTATGCAGTTTCTATTACTATTCGTATTGTGGTACGTTAGGCTACCTCAACTTTTTTATATTTTTGGAAAATGCCTCAACTAGTTTTGCTAGTAATATAGATGAAACTTTTCTATCATGTGATCTTATTTGCATTTGAATTATGAGAAAGCTATCTCATTGAAAATTTTCATATTACTGATTTTCTTTTATTGTACTTGTGGCAGCTTGGTTTCATGCTATTGGCCCTAATATGGAAGTTTGATTTTCCACCATTTATGGTGCTTATCATTGCCATTCTCAATGATGGTTGGTTATTTTCTTTTCCCACTTTTGCAATCTTTGTACCTGTGACATGTACACCCACCCACACCCACACATATACGAGGACCAACTATTGTATTGAGAAATAGTCCTGAAATGAACTTGAAAATATGCTGTTGGTGGAATTGGTTTGGTTGAAATGTATAAGTAGGAATTCAGTTTGATATTTGTCACAGCTTGTTGCTACACATGTAGCATTTCAGCTACTATAACTGAAACGTTTCTTTTGTGCTAATTGTTAGGAATCGAAAAGTTCATTATCTATGGTTGATAGATCGGTATTTTGATCATAGCACGTCTTCGCTCATTAACTATTAGAACTATGTAATCTCAGGTACCATTATGACAATTTCAAAGGATAGAGTGAAACCATCTCCCATGCCAGACAGCTGGAAGCTAGCAGAGATTTTTACCACTGGAATTGTTCTTGGTAGTTACCTTGCAATGATGACAGTCATATTCTTTTGGGCGGCATATAAAACAGACTTCTTCCCAGTAAGATGACATAACATTTATTAAGCCATGAATTTTTATGGATAAATATACAATGCAAATATATCAGATCAAAATCTGTCTAAATGCTTAAGTTTCATTGTGTTCTTTGCGTTTTTGTTTTTGGACATAATATTTCACAAGAATACTCTTTAAGAATAGAGTAACTGGAACAAATGAGGGATATATCACCTGCAGTTGAAAACAAGTTAGTTAAGATGGGGATGTCTGACGTCTTGTACATACTGTTCTAAGCTTTACCAATTTGCAAGTTTCTTAACTAAAGTATCAGCATGTATCTGTTCGTGATTTATGTTTTGTCACATATGGCTGTGAATTTTATTTCCCTGTACTCAACAGTTATTATGTGCACCTGTTAATTTTCCAGAGGGTCTTTGGTGTGTCAACTTTGGAGAAAACTGCCCATGATGACTTCCGCAAGCTTGCATCAGCTATTTATTTGCAAGTGAGCATTATAAGTCAGGCACTTATATTCGTGACGCGGTCTAGAAGTTGGTCTTTTGTTGAACGTCCTGGGCTACTGCTTGTAGTAGCTTTTGTGATTGCTCAGTTGGTGAGGCTATTTCCTGTTCATTTGTATATAGATGCTCAAGCAACTCTAGTGAAACTGAAATGCTAAACCTTCAATTTTCTGCAGATTGCCACTCTAATTGCAGTCTATGCAAATTGGAGCTTTGCTGCTATTGAAGGGATTGGTTGGGGTTGGGCAGGTGTCATTTGGCTTTATAACATCATCTTCTACATACCACTCGACTTCATTAAGTTTTTTATAAGATATGCTTTGAGTGGAAGAGCCTGGGATCTTGTCATTGAGCAAAGGGTACTAGTTGCATTGAATTTCGTCGTGGTTCCTTAGAGCAGACTGACGTTTTAAGTCTGCATGTTTATTGTATGTGTCTAATCTTTTGTCCTGTGATTAATTTTCTCGATTTGTAGATTGCTTTCACAAGGCAAAAGGATTTCGGCAAGGAACAACGTGAGCTTCAGTGGGCACACGCACAAAGAACATTGCATGGGTTGCAGCCACCAGATACAAAGATGTTCACTGACCGGACTCGTTTCACAGAGCTCAACCAGATGGCTGAAGAAGCTAAAAGGAGAGCTGAAATAGCAAGGTATGCTGGAATTTTAGCAGTCCATCTTTTCAGCTTCATACATGGTTATGTACCTGAATGCCGTTTTGTCTTGCATTGACTTATGGGGCATTTGAAGAATTGTGAGAAGCACATCTGGCAGAATCTTACCTTTTTAAAATATTATCTTTTTGATGAACTCATATTTTCTATTTGAGGATTAGTCCTTGCTGTAGGAATAAGGAGTTATCACATCATAAAGTAAGCCTGCCAGATGGTGTGCAATGTTGTCAGCTTCCTCATAAGTTATTTTGAATCTTTGTTACATATGTTGGCTTTTGGTTCATTGGAAACTTCTCTGATTTTGGTGGAATTCTCCAAATTTTGAATTACGTGTACGTGGCTGCAGGTTGAGGGAGCTTCACACACTCAAGGGTCATGTAGAATCAGTGGTGAGACTGAAAGGCCTCGACATAGATACAATTCAACAAGCCTACACGGTCTGAAGATCAGGTGTGGGGATATACACAATAATTGTGCCTTTTGCCAGTAATGAGAGTAAAGACATGTAATTGGGATGTTGTAGTGAGTTTAACTTGAGCAACATTGCCTAATTACTGCTGCTACGAGTCCTCTAGCTCTTGGTGCTTTTGAGACCTTCATTTCTTGTCTCATTTACCTTTTGCAATGTATGGAAGAAGAACAAGCTTGTCTTTCTGGCCATTTATGTCTATATCAGTAAGGTTATGGCCTGTTGGTCGTTTTCTTTACCGCATTATGTACACACCCATATAGTTGGGTAATTACCATGGACTTAATACAGTTGGAACATGACAAACTTTCAAATTTATTGTGGTAAGCTGTATGCATTTGTTGCTATGTTGCTGTCTCAAAGGCCTATGAATTGAGAAACGAGTCAACTATGAACATAACGAAGCCTTCATAATTGTATTTTGCACCTGTGAATACCGTACAATTCAAAGCTTACCATAGATAATGATGAGAAGATTAAACTTAGTAGTTATACTCATCCCTCGTAAGATCGACCCCTACTACTACTTTACTATTATAGAATGATATGTCTACTTGCATTAGTCTTGCATTAGAATAGTAAGGGTATATATAAAACACATATAAAGTTTTTAGTGATGTTACCAGAGAATATGTGTAATGTTAAAAAGATTTGGTAACTATTAATCTAGTTATTTTGTAATTATTTTTATTTAATTGTTGACTTTTATTTTCTGTGCTTATACAAATTTAAATGTAAATGTGTGACACATAGATTACAGTTTCGGTAGCTTTTGTTTATTTCAAACGTTCCCATGT
>JAOQMR010000006.1:24581566-24598374 GCA_027563865.1 Erythroxylum pelleterianum | reverse complement strand
AATCCAGAATGTCTTCCAACTTACGGGGCGGGGGGGGGGGGGTAATAGATGAAAGAAGAAAAAATAAAGCCACAACAGCATCAACGCGCCCCAGGGGAAAGGAGGCAGACATGCAAGAAGCCTCCAGAAGCAATGAAATATCTGTAACATGGGCCTAATGGGTCAATACAATAACACCCAAGCCCATGTCCAAAAACACAATTAGTTACAACATGTTTTTACAACCCTTTCCAGACTCTTCCATTGTATGCCATATATATATACACGAACAACCATCAATAAAAGTTATTGAAATGAATGCTTGTTTTTCTCTTACAGTGTAATTTTATCAAGTGCCGCCACAATCAAAGCTGAAACAACGTTTAAAATAAATTACAAGTCAAGCCTACACATATTTAAAATGGAAAAAGATTAAAACGGAAAGAAAGTAAACAATAATAATCATTCTGATACAGAATGCCAAAAAGCCATTTATTGGAATAGCTTATGGAAAATACATAGTAATTCAAGACAACTTATATATATGTTCCCTAAATCACAAAACCACCATAATTAACACTCCAAAGTCCACTAACCAACGAAAAGCAAACATATTCATCACATGCCAATTCTCTTTCATTTTCTTTTTTATTTTGTATTAAAAGAAAAAAGACCCACCAATGATGTTGGGAATGTAGAGGTAAACAGATAATTTGGTTGGTTTAGGTCTTGAGTTTTTTTAATCATTGTCACTTTCCTCTGGATTCCAACTACAAGCACATTAACATAGATGTGACAAAATCCTTACTAAATTTAACAACCTTAAAAAAGCCCAAGTTTTATATCTAGAAGCTGAGATATTAAAAAAGCTCAAAGTAAATCAGTAACAAACAGACATCAATTTTAAACTCCTATCTTGATCGAAAATAAACAAATGAAATAGCTAGCTTGACTAAGAGATTAAGTGCCAATTTAAAATGCAGTGGCAAGTTGCATTAAAACTATGTTTAGTTGAGTGGTTATTAATGGAATAGAATGAAATGTAATATTATTCTTTATTTTAGAATGAGGGTTTATAATGGAATGAAATATAATATGATGGAAAGGGAGAGTTTCACATTACATCCTATTTAATCTTAAACAGTAAAAATAAGTTACCTCCGATTTGAGAGATTTAGGATGGAATGTAAAATAATAAACAACATTTCACTATATTACATCATGAATCTTTCTTTTAAACAACATTTCACTATATTACATTATGAACCCTTTCATCCCTCCCAAACAACAATTTTCTAATATTACATTCATTTACATTTTACCATTATAAGTCATTTCATTCCATTAAAAATCTTACGTCCAACCAAATATAGTATAATGAAAACTACCATTTGAGTGAGTTGGGGATGCTAGCAATTAGAAGCTTCATAGTTGTTTTCAACATCCACATCAGAATAACTCACATATTAAAGGAATCAATTGCTTCGGTGACTACATCCACATTGTTTTCTTTTTTTTACAAATTATGAAAATTTGTGTTTTCTTCTTTCTTTATTGTGACTGATGGACACAGAGGAGGGTCCAAAATGGGGAATTTTTTTGTTTGTGAATGAGACAACTAAAGGAAAGAAAGATAAGATAGAGCTCCATAGAAAACAAAAAAAAAGTGATAATGATAAAGTTTTCTATTCTGCAACCTAATTCATAATATGTTGGTAAATCAGGATAGGATCGATCCCAGCAGTAGAAGAATAATTACTAAACTTTTTTGTAACCTTTGATTCCCAAACTAAGATCTCTTTATGATTAACATAAATCATAATAAAGCAAAATTTTAATTTGTACCTTATTCCGAAGCTTGATCATTTTCTTCAAATAATTTTTAAACTGATCTATCTCAACCATCGTAATCGCACGAATGTTTGGCCTCTAACGATATCTATAGAACAGGTTAAGAGAACTTTGCAATACTAACAGAGAGGGTTAAGCAAGAAGTGTTAGTTCCATTAGAGCTTAAATCTATTTGTAATAGGTTTTGGACGTTTTAGTAACTTAACTGTAATTTCAATTAAACTGTAATTAGAATTACAAATAATTCTAATTAAATACCAATTATGATTAAATAAAATTCAATATCTCATATTGATCTTTATTTATTAAATATCTCATATTTAATCATAAAGTTCCTCAAACTTTACAATCAAGTCAAACTTGATTAAAATAACTTTACCCTCTTCAACTCATTCTTTATATGAGACCTATTAGCTCCCAAATATGTTAGCAACAATTATAAATTATAACTCTAGGTTATAATTAAAATGAGATAAATTAAAACTCCCTTTAATTTATCTTTAATTCTCCAATTAAACAATTTATAATTATAGATCAAGATTATTGTCTAGTAACACATCATGAGCACCTAATTATTTAGGAATATCAAAGTAATTTTGACTAACCTTTCCATGCATGATTTTTTCGTATAATTCAATCTTTTCATCAACTAATATTTTGATTATACATAGAGTATGAAATTAATGTCTATTCTATTTTGAGTCCAATATATTAGTTAAGCACCATTAGCTATTGATTCAATTAATGACATTTGTGAACTATTTACAGAATGTCATTCCACCTTGGCCAAGAAATTTTCGAATCAATACTAATTGAGTATAATATAGAAATTTCCCTAATTGCTTTAGGGTGATGAATTATATCCTGATCACACAACTACCTCAATATATTTAATGATACATCCAATGACTACCAATTAAACAACCCATAATTAAATATGTCGTAAGCAGTATCAAAACATAGCAATTCCTATACAAGATAACTTTAGAGACCTTAAGTCAAAAGATCACTTATACAATCATCACAATGAGAACTTCAAAGATATACAAGTAATGTTCCAAATAGATTTTTCATATCAGATCTGTTCAATGAACATGTTCTCTAATAAGCATCAACACATTTGTTTAAGTATCTTCATGCTTTAGTTTATGAGATCAACTACTTCCTTTATAAAGAAAAACAAACGTGTACTAGTCTTTTTACGTTATAATAACATCCAGTCTTAATAAAACAATGACTAAAAACATTTTGGGATAATATATAAATGCAATATGAATCTCATAATTATAATCTCATTATAATTTCATTTGCAATGTATAATTATCTCGTATACTTTATCATATACATTTAAATATTTACAAGATAAAGAATATCTTTAAATATTTTGTCACTGTGCTACAATCAAAGCGATTAGCTATAGGACATAAACCAACATACTCTTGTTGTCCTTTTTAATTTAAAAACAAGAAACTAAAATAAAAATAAAACCAAATGTATTCTGATATCTTGTTTTTTTTATTTACAATTACAATGAAAAATTACAAATATAAATAGATAGAAACATCCTCCTCTGTCCTCTTCCTGCTTCTAGGTAAGATTCATTTCTTTAGTGAATGGCGACTATTGTCGTGTTGCAACTGGGCTCTATGATTTTTGGTATGGTAACTGATTGTATTTGTAGGATGCTTGTGTTGTATGAGTATGGCTCTTGCATCCATTTTCCATTTCCACTTGGCATTAATTAAGATGAATGTTGTGTGGATATGATATGCTTATGATCAGTGAACAATAACACAATACATGAGTGTGAGACCAATTTTTACCATGTTTGTTTATTTTGAAGTTATCTTGGCCCTAAAAATTAGTGGTTTTGTTGGTTTTAACAAGAAGTATAATGGACCAGAAAGTTCCCAACTTTGGCTTATCCATGAATGAATAAACATGGAAGCAAGATTTTGTATTTCAAGATGATATTGATACCGAAATTTCTTGTTTAGGAACTAAGAACTCAATCTTAGGCATGAGGTTAATGCTTGATGTAAATTTTTTTGTAGTTGTCCAATAGATAATGTTTTACCATGTGCGTGATTAAATGCATTTGTAGTGTTAGAGATGAAATAAGCACAGAACATAACCATTGCACTTGATCTAGTTAAATCACCATCTAAATTTTTTTTATCTATTGAATTAGGTTCAAGCTATTTCTGAATCAAGTAATTTAAGTATTTTAGTTTTTAGTTTAGCAAGTTTTAATGTTTAACACATTTCTCCTTAGTGGTCCTACTTATTGATTTTGTTAACATTAATTAATGACTGGTTTATTAAATAGCAAAATATGATAATATCTTAAAGAGCAAAATATGGTAATAATATATTAAACTTGTACATATTAAAAAAAAGTGTAAAAAATTGTGGAACTCGTCTTCAAATATAGGTAATTGTTACTTATGTATGATTACCATTATACTTGACCAAATATGAAAGTTTACTTGATACACAATAAAGATAGTTCTTTTCGAGATTATAACTAGATTGGTAGATCTTGAATCTTAATTATTCTTATCTATAAATGCAATCAAATTGTGTGGTATGATGAATAAGCTTCAGTGTTTAATGAATTTAAGTTAGAAGAATAGTTTGGACGTTTGGTTTTGGCATTTAGAATATGTAACAAAGAATTAAATCTACTCAATACCTCTAATTAAATCTACTCAATGCCCCTAATTAAATCTTATAATTTAACTAGCATAACTAAAAAACAATACATAGCAAAAAGTTCATTCAACTATAATCCTAATTTCTAAAGTAAATAAAGTTATGTACGTTGCTCTCTAATCCTTTCAACTTTAAAATTTATCATCATTATTCATATATGTAGAGTAATATACTCCTATATGTGATTATGATTAATTATACTTTAATTATCTTACTTTCATTTAAATGCTCGTTAAAGAATATTCATACATGTAAATGTACATATATAGCTTATATAGTTGTGTATGTTGATTGTTTCAAATAAATGAGCATATTCCTTCATTGGATAATTATAATCCAATATCAGAGAGCATACAAGAGAATAGTTTTTATCTGATACCAAGTGAAGATAGAAGTGCACAAGGTGGTCCAGGTCCATTAAGAAGTGATGTTTGGAATCACTTCAACAAGACTAGATTAACGGAGAGAGTAGAGAAGGATGAATGCAAATATTATTATGAAATAATGGCTGAGAGATCAAAAGGTGGAACCTCTCATTTGAAGAGACATATAGATTTGTGTAATAGAAAGATCGCATAAAAAGGTCAAACATTTTTTACCCTTAACCTAATAAGAGGGAAGAATGAGATGACTACTATAGCTCATGAAAGCAATAGATCAAGGTCTTTGATTGCTAGTATAGTCATTAGTGATAAACATCCACTCTCTATAGTTGATAGCAAAAGATTTAGGATGCTGCTCACCTCACTCCAACCAACCTTTAAGATTCCAATTTGGAATACCTTGAAGTTTGTTTTGAAGATATATGAGGATTAAAAGAAAGAAATTTTAATAACATTGTCGAGTATTGAAGAATGGGTTACCATCATAATAAACATATGGAAAATTGATACCTAATAGGATGGTTATATGACAGTGATGATACACTATATTGATAAAGACTGGACACTATATAGTAGACTACTGAGGTAAATTATATTCTTTAATATTGTTTTTATTTATTTTTGATTATATTATGAATGATATTTATTCATATTCATAAACGGTAGGTTCATTTATATGCCAACACCATATACAAGCAAAAGGTTGATAACTATGTTGGTCAAGTGTTTAATAGATTGGAATATTGACACCAAGTTATCTACCATAACAGTCAATAGTTGTAGCATAAATGATGCAACGATTGAAAAGCTGAAGAATGAGTTACGGATTGGGAGCTTGTTGGTTAGTGCACGGTTGTTCCATATACATTGTTTTACGTATATTCTGAATTTGATTGTGAAAGACGTGTTAGAGATTATAAAGAAAATAGTATAATTGATATGAGATTGTGTAGTATATTAGAGTGTAGCACCCAAAAGAGTTAAAATTTTTGAAGTTACAGCACAACAACTATGCATTTCATGGACAAAGAAGTTGGTATAGAACTCAACCTTCAAGATGTTGAAGTCAACATCTTATATGTTGAGGTGTTTACCAAGTTGAGACAAAGAGATTCTCAATATACTTGCTTACTCACATAAGAGCGATGGAAGTTGGCTAAAGACTTTGTGCAAAGTTATAAATATTTTATACTACTATTGAAATATTATTGGGAGCAAAATATCCAAGTTCACACAGTTGCTTTAGTAATATATTTGAGATCAAGAAAACTTTTATCTTATTGAATATTTGACTCCAATGAGGTGATCCTGGTTATGGCAAAGCAGACGACGGAGAAGCTCAAATTTTACTGGTGTATGGTTAGACATATTGCGGCAGTAATATATATATTGGACCTGATGTACAAGATGGATGGAGATTAATTTCTATTATGACATGTTGTATGGGGATCGGGCTCAAGTGTGTGTTGATGTCATTAAACAACTATGATATCATTTTTTAATGATTATCAACTAAGATTTGGGGAAAACAAATTTAGGATCGCAACATTTAAGGTTGTTTAGCTCTAGTTTCAGGCTTAAGTGTTGAAGATATTGGGCTTAAACTTTGTTTTTTGGAATAGATCAATTTTGTCTATTTTATGATATTATCTTATCTTATATTGTCTTTTGATTTTTATATTAATATAGGTACTGATAGAAGGAGACCAATCATTTAATTGGAAAATATTTCAAAAAAATATTTGATGATGAAGGTATATTTAATTGTTTACTATCATGTGTTTAATATTCATTTAATGCAATTATTACATTATTAGGTATAATTTACATAACAATGTTTTTATTTGCAGATGAAGTAATTCAAACTATTGACAATACTATTATAATGATTAACTATCTCATTTCCTGTACTACGAGTTTGTTATCTTTAATCTTTGTTTCTAAAATTACCTATTTTTATGTGATTATTTTAGCTTTTTGTAATTAAAGATATAATTATTTACCCTGTGTGGTTTTTTTGCGGGTTCTAAATTTCAACTTCAATATTTACTTTCCAATCTCCGCTCTCCAACAAAATAAATTTTTTGTAAATTGTATTGTTAAAAAATTTAGATAATATTAGCACAATGATACCCTTTTGTTTTGATAATAAAATAATTTTCATATTATTAATGTTTTATTTGTTAATAAAATGAGTGTTGTATTTCTCGTATATAATTTTTTGGTTCACTTTCTTTAAATATAAATTTAGTTGAAACTCAATTATTCAATAATAAATATCTATTTTTATTCTTCATATGAGTAATTCATTTCAATATGTAAAATTACATCAAATACAATTTATTTAATGTCATTCAAATATGCAATATAATACAATAAATTAGTTATTGAATATAACACATATATTTATTATCTCATTAATTTATCAATTAATTCAAATTTTATCATGATTAATATAATCAAAAGACTAATACTAGGAGTTTATCAATTAATTGTTACTATTTTTTAATACTTTTATCTATGAATTTTGATGTCAAAAATTTATTTAAACTTGTTTTTTATAGATAAAGTTTTAATTACATCACAAAAATGTTTTCCCCACTCACTCTCATTTTAAATTATTAATTTTACTTGTGCTTGATCTACGTGTAAGAAACAAAATATACAATATACGATAAATTATCATAAACAAGAAATCTTTAGTTTTAGTAATATATAATCATCATCATTTTTTATTAAATAATTGATATACAAAACTTTACATACTCTTATATAAAATATATAAGTTTGTTGATCTAAAAAATACATTATATTAATTTATAAAATATAATTTAAAATTAATATACTGAAAATACTAGTTTTATGGGAAACATTTTGTAATTATTTAAAGTTTTAAAAAATATAAAGACTTATTTAGTTAAAAACAAACACTAACACTTTCCATGCAATAAAAAATTGGTGTGTTAATTACTTCCCAATTAATAATGAAATAAAGGTTTAAATAACACTTCTACAAAGATTTGGTAAAAATTTTACTTTAAGAACTTAAGTGCATCTAGGCCTTGAAGATGAAAATGATTTCCTTTTCTTAATTTTATATATGTTATAAAATATTTATTAATAAATTAAGATCCTACTCTTTTTAATAAAAATAATTATTGTGAAAATTTATTAATTATTTAATAATAATATATTTAGATGAATTTGAATATTAAAGTTGGATAATGGACCTAAGTTTATTTCCAACCTAATAAACTTGGGTTCACTTATCTAGGTCCAATAGAATTCGAAGTTACATATATATATACACACCTATGGAAATATATGTTTCCTCATGTCTACAGTTGATTGACTTGTGGGGTATATTAATCAACTGGAGTCCATATTAAGTTTTTCCTTATGAATTATAAATAATTCTATTAACTTTTCATTATTTATTAAATTATTTTAGTATGATACTTTTACCAAAAGTCTTAAATAATATTTACTAGTGCAGTAAACAGAACTAACATATTTTTTCACCAAATTTTCTTTCTTCATTACATATATCTTCTAAGAATTCAATATCAATCTAAAACATTAAAAAAAATCTTTTAAAGTGTTACAAAATTATCAAATAATAAAACCACAATCTTTAATCTGATTACATAAACACGACTATATTGATTACTTATTTCACTGAATAATTTTCTTCCTATTTACTACAATATTGTTTCATCATACAATATGATAAGAATGTACTACTCCATGAACCACATAGAAAACTAGCCAAAAAAATCGATTGTTCATTGTTTATATAAAGTAATTTTTGTCTTTTTACATTAAGCTAACGAGATTCACTTGAAATGGTCCATTTATCTATACGAAGTAATCAGAGAAAAGGACGTAATATGAATTGTTGTATTTTTACATTCAATCAAACGAGTTTAAATACAGAGAAATTAATAACTAATTTACATGAAGCTAAGATCTAAAGATACATTACAACAATAAATTGTTATAGTTAAAAGAACTTAGTTTATGTTTATCCCTTAAGATGCCCCTACAAGAGCATGTCCCTGTCGAGAAAATGCATCTTGTGTCGTAGCGCAGCATGACGTTGAGAAGTTAGCGGTTTGGTAAGGGCATCTTATAGCACCCCACTCCCGCAAAGACCTGAACCCGATATCGTGGGTGATATCCGAGTCCGTGCCCCACGAGGGTGGCGTGCTAAAGCACTCAATCAGTTAGAAATCAATATAATTTTTTTTGAAACCACAAACATAATATACGGAAATCGATACTCAAACTGGGCCCACATTTATTCATAAATATTTTCAATTAACACAATTTTCAATAGCTATTCGAGCCCTTTCACAATTACAAAACACTTGAGTCATTTCAAAATACAAATTTATGCGAAAAGTTGCGGGAAAATACAATTCAATACAAAGTAAAGAAATGCAATACAGACGCAAACTGATCCCGACCTCTATACTTCACTTGAATGTTGTAGGTATACTCTCGTTAGCCTAACGGGGTATTCTTTTGAGTTCTGAAAAATATTTGCAAATTTTGAGTGAGTTTTATGAACTCAATGAGTGACCATCATCGATGGCTCACCCGGTCACATAACACATAATTTCAAACATCTCATTTTATTTCACATTTCACATTTTTTCATATTCAATACACTTAATCATTCATATTATGCATATGCAATGCATATGAGACTCACTTTCATTTATTATTGTCGTTATGACCAAGTACCATCTCTTAATGGATACCGAGCTGTGTCATATAACGTCCCATATCCCTTAGTGGATACCGGGTACATTCACACTCGAGCCTGAGGCTCTAATCGCATTCTGAGCTTTAAGCTCTTTATCCTGGCGACTCCGGTCATAGCTTCCTTTATCTTACATGCATTCATGTAATGAATGTTTCTCATAATATAACCTCAGTCAATCACGTGGATGCACATTCACATTTAGATCACATTCATCATCAGACCTTAGTCTAGCATTCAGCAGAAATGCTGAGCACACTTTTGCATTCATAATTATTCATGATAACTCAATTTATAACATAGACAACAAACAATAAAGTAAGATGGTCTACTCACAGTACGCTCCAAAATAGCATTTGCTTCCAAATTCTGAATATGCCTGCATGTAGATGTTTAACCTGCACATCACAATTTATGTAATACACTATTCACTCCCATTACAAAACTCATTTATGCCTAAATAATTATATGGGCTATGTACAATCCATGTTCAATGGCAATCCCGGGTATATGTTCTAAATCGCATATTAAGCTCATTCCCATTTCATAATTCATATATATCCAATTGAACTTAGATTTACACTTCATTTGTATATGATCTTTCTAAATTCTACTTTCAATCTTTACCCTTTGTATGTGTCTAGCTTATTCATAAGCTTACACCTCAAAAATACTTAGTTACTTTATATCATAACTTAATACCTTATCATCTATTTTCTAACCTCATATGATCTCATAATATCCAAATTCTCATCCAATAGGAATTCAATTGAAAATCCCACAATGCAAACTCACAAAAATTGATTCTAGACTATTTAAACCCAAGCATTTTTTCTAAACTTCATAAACTAGATCCTTTCAAAAATCCAAATATTCAAATGATCATACCTTGATTTTCACCAAATGAAGGAATCTTTAGCTCAAATGGAAACTCTTTTCTTCCTCTTACTTTTTTTCTTCTTGAACAACTTCAAAATCTCTCTTGAAGGCTAAGGAAATTAAAGCCCTAGCTTGTTTTCTTTTCTCTCTCTCTTTCATTCCTTTTTCATATTCTCTCTCTTTTATCTCTTTTCTCATCCACACATTTTACTTCTCTAGAATCTTCTCATTCACGTTTTTCTTCTCCATTTATAAGCAAGACAACACTTCTTCTTCCAATTATGCCCTTAATGATTGAGAATTGTCTCATTTGCCCTTCCATTTATGCCTTATGTCTTTTATAATTAAGTGTCTTGCCAACAGTACCCTTGAAGAATCTAACATAAAACTTTCTTCCAGAAAATATCCGCCATTGTCTTAAGTTTTTAATGCCTCCAAAATCATTCAATTTGGTTTGGTGATTCAAAGATATACTTCAAACAAGTTTGGACTGCTCTTATCCGTAATAGTATACTATGCACAACTTTCATCTAGAATTTAAACATCTTAGAGACTGAATTAGATTCCAATTTTTTCATACCATTTGTAGCTCTATGTCTCTATTTTACCACCAATCAAAAATCATCTCATTTGGATCAGTAGAGCTTTAGAAATCATCAAAATATTGAAGTAAGTTAAGTGGAATAACACCAGTTCATATCCTTTGAGAGCACGCTCACTGTACCTGTCCCATATTTTTCACTCAATATTTCTTACTTCATTTTAAGATAGCTTCAATTTTTGGTGGAGATGTAGAAAAAAGTCTTAAGAATCCAATGGTTCAAGAATCAAGTCATTTGGAGGTCTAGTAAACAAGTGATGGTCAAAAGAAGCAACTATATTTATGACCTCAATCAAATTGAACCTATTTTGGCGCGATTTCCATAACTTTCACAAACAATGTCGGATTGATCTCAATTTTAGACTGTTGGAAAGAGAACTTTGAGATCTACAACTTTTATGAAGACCTCGAAGACCAGTTCTATCTACTGACTTTTGTATCGTCTTACTTTGCTTTGTCTTACTTTTGTATCATCTTACTTTTATTTTGTCTTACTTTTGTATCGTCTTGGAACTTCGTCTTAGATGAACAGTAACTTTGTCTTAGAACTTCGTCTTAAAACTTCATCTTAGAACTTCGTCTTAAAACTTTGTCTCCAGAACTTCTCTACCTATAAAGATCATAACTTTCAGCTCAGATATCTAAAATTTTCATACTATATACCATTGAAAAGATAAAAGAAAGATCTACCATCTCAAAAGGACAACTTTGCAAAATCTATTTATATCAATCCCAATTTTTGGCCCTAAAGTCCGAAGACGAACTTTCCATTCATACACCAACGTACTGCACCCAATTCTTAACTTCATGAAATTTTGAGACTCTTAGAGACATAATTGAAATTCGATGTCTTCATAAGAAATGTAGCCATACATTTTTAGTTTAATCCAAATCAAGAATCATCCAATTTAGATAACTAAAGAAAAAATTATGGCTAATAGACCAAAGTACACTTAGTGAACATTTTCCAGATCACTACCAATTTTGTTTCTAAATCTTTCCTTATCACAACTCATACCAAGATCACTCTTCTACTCCCTCTACTTCTCATTTTCAATAAAATCACATTTAACATTAATTATACCCAGAAGTTGTCAATGAATGCATGTACCACTTTTTATGTGTAAACATTCAATATCTATGTGCATATATGCTAACATTATGCATGAGCAAAAAAATGCATTTCCTTAATCTCTCTTTGAGCTCCCATGTACTGAAATTTCAGGTCCTAACCCTTAATATGGAGACGGGATGTTACACATCTACTATCTGATCATGTGTTGAAATATGTGCAACTGTTAATTTCCCATCCTGAACAAATTGGCGCACAAAATGGTAATCTAGCGCAATATGCTTCGTTCTAGTATGAAAAACCATATTCTTACAATGATACGTAGCACCAAGATTGTCACAAAAGAGTACCAACGACCCTTTGAAAGGAAGGTGAAGTTCAGATAATAAATTTTTTAACCACTGAAGTTTAGTCGTCGTCATTGCAGCAGAACGATACTCAGCTTTGGTTGAAGAACGTGCAACCTTTCTTTGTCGTTTGGAATGCCAAGATATCGGATTCCACCGAATTAAACAATATAAGCCAAGGTAGAGGTTTTGTCATCACTGTTACCTGCCCAATTTGCATCACTGTAAGCCTCAAATGGTAACTAAATGTCACCAAAAACTTGAAAAGCCAACTGTTTCGGCTTATTAAGTTGCAAGCCAAAGTGTATTGTTCCTTTGAGATAGTGATAAACTCGTTTCACCCGTTGTAAGTGAGTAACTGTAGGAGCATGCATAAACTGAGCAAGCTTATTTACCGAAAATGCCACATCTGGTTGTGCAAGCTATATACTAGATAGACCTAATCTTTTGTTTATATACCGAAATGTCAGTAGGAGTAGTACCATCATCAAGGCACAGCGGAGTTAATATATATAATGGCATTGATGCCGGTTTCGCTTCAGACATACCAAAACTTTCCAAAATGTCCCTGATATATTTGTGTTGTGACAGGAATAATCTAGTAGATGTGGGAATAATTCTGATCCCCAAAAAATAATTCAAAAAAACCCCATATGTTTTAACAAGAAAGTCGTGGATAATGCAGTAATGAATTTGGATAAGAATAGCTGCGAACTTCCTGTTAATAGAAGATCATCCATGTATACAAGAAAATACGCAACAACACCATCATAGTTATAAATGAAGAGAGACAAATCACTAATACTATTATGAAAGTTGTAGGATAACATAAATTTCTTCAGGGAATTATACCAAGCACGTGGAGCCTGTTGAAGATCATAAATTACCTTTCGCAATTTACAATCGTAATTTGAATGATCGGGATTCACAAAACCCAGTGGCTATTTCATATACACCTCTTCTATTAAAGCACCTTGCAAAAATGCATTATTTACATCCATTTGATGCATAGGCCAACTGTGAGCAATCACAATTGTAAAGATGATTTTAATAGTTTGCAGTTTAATAACTGGTGAAAAAGTCTCATGAAAATCCAGACTTGGTATTTTTGTAAATCCTTTCACAACCAAACATGATTTGTACCTGGCAACAGAACCATCTGGCTTTCGTTTTATCCGATACAACTATTTATTCCCAACAATGTTACTGCTTGGAGGTGTTGGAACAAGGTTTCAAGTATGATTATTTATCAAGGAATCAAATTCCTCATTCATTGAGGTTCTCCATGATGGATCTTTCATAGCTTGCGAGACACACGATAGTTCATGATTAATTGGTAGTGGATGTTTGCTTACCTGATATACCTTTTTCAATTTATGGATGTTGTTTTTGGCTCGTGTTTGCATCGGGTGTATATTTGTGGTGGCTGGTACAACAGAATAAGTAGGTGCATTTTAGTCCAGTGATTGTGTCGAAGCTATTGGTGCAGTCAAGGAGGTAGTAGGCAATGAAGGCACTGATACAACAATGTCAAGCACATGATAAGCGGTGTTACAATCCCTTTCTATAGTTACAAGGGGTGTCTGGTCAGTTCCAAGTTCGTCTGGAGCCGTTGTTTCGAGAGTTGGAGTGTTTGAATAAGGCTATACAGGTTGTGACAGACTTGGAGGTGAAGATAGGGACGACTCTGGACTAGATAGATGCAAACTAGGGGCTGACACGGACATACTCGAATCAAGCAACGGAATCACTTAGTGAGGTATGGTGTCGGGCGATGTGGTGGTTAACGTGGGCAGGAGGCAAAGAGAGTCGTATGAAAATGAGTTATCGTAAAAGGTAACATGCCTAGATACATGTCTTTTTGGTGATAGGGTCATCGCAAAGGTAGGCACATTGAGAATTTGAATATCCAAAAAATATGCAAGGTGTAGAGTGGGGTTATAATTTATTACGGGTATAAGGGCGAAGCCAGGGGAAACATAAGCACCCAAAAGAGTGCAAGTGATGGTAATTTGGAGGAGATTTATGTAAAACCTCATAATGGGATTGCATTTTGAGAACTGGTGTGGGTAATCTATTGATGAGATATGCCACAGTTTGAAAGGCATAAGTCCAAAAGGTGGGCGACAGTTTAAATTGATGTAGAAAGGCACAACCGATTTCTACGACATGTCCATGACGTCGCTCAGACGTACTATTCAACTTGAGTGTGTGGGGAGGGGTAGTATAACGTGTGATCCCATGTTGACTCAAAAAATTTTTAAATACAACATATTCATCGCCATTATCACTATATAAGGATGTAATTTTGGTGTTAAAGAAATTTTCAGCAAGTGATTTAAAGCTTGTAAAGGTAGATAACACATAAGATTTATTGCAAATTGGGTACAACCAAATGTATTTTGAGAAATGGTCTATGAACACTACATAGTAATGAAAGCCATCAACCAATTTAACCGGTGTCGGACCCCAAATATCACTAAACAAAAGCTAAAAAGGATGACTACTACTAAGATGCGTATTTGAAAAGGACAACATGTGACTTTTATCAAGCACATAACTCATAAGGACTCGACATAATGTCACTTATGCGAAGGGAAAAACAATTATTTAAATGCTAAAGAATGGTTGTGGACGGATGACCTAAGATGTGGTTTCAATTCCGAGGGGAGACAAGTGCAACTATATTCGTAGCAAGTAACCTCTTCGGAAAGGAAATGTAGTACAAGTCATCAGCATGTTTACCTTGCATCAGTACCTCCTTGGTTGTTACATCCTTGACCTGAAAATGGGTGGAGAAAAATTCAACCGAAATATGATTAGCATTGTACAGTTTAGAGATCGAAAGTAAATTGTGTTTGAGTGTCAGAACATGTAAAATGTTAGTTAAGGATAAAGGTTTTGAGTGAGTAGTAAGTGTTGTTGTATCAGTGTTGGTAATCGGTAAACTTATACCATTTCCTACTTCCAATTGATCCGAGCCATCATAAGGTGTTGCAAGTGAAAGGTTGTGGAGATCATTGGTGATGTGATGAGATGCTCTTGAATCAACTATCCATGTATTTAAAGAAGTCTCTGCTGTCTTTTGTGTGTAATTGGCTAAAGGGTTCCTGTTTCAAAGCCGACTATGAATTTTATAACAACGACATATCGTATGTCCTAGCTTTTCACAGTATTGACAAATGACCGAATAATAGGAGTCGATGTCGCCTTGGTCCGTACCTGTGACGCTGAACCATCTAGACCTAAAGACGCACCCAAAGGTCTAGTTCATCCTCGTTGCTGTGTTGTTGGGCCTGGCAACAACCCCTGCTGCGAGTTGTGTTGCCGATGTTGGTTCCAGTGATTCCTAAGCACAAGCAGCGCCGTTGCAGCTGAAGTCAGACTTGACCGTCTGTTTCAGGTAAGCCTCATGATCTATGAGCTTCTCATGAAGCTCTTCAAACGAGATCAAAGATTCTCGAGCCCGAATTGCCGCTGCTATCTCTTTAAATTCAGATCTAATTCTATTTAGAACGTGAATAATCATGTCTTTGTCGTCAAGTGGGCTGCCAATAATTGCCAATTCATCGGCAATGCTCTTAATTTGTCGTAGGAAAATGGCCACAGTTTGCTCACCTTTCTCAATGCAGGTGAGTCTTTCTTTTAGTGAAAGAATCCGCAAGAGAGAGCTGCTAGTGTACATCTTGCCAAGGACTTCCCAAGCTTGTTTTGATGAGGTAACTGAGCCAAGCAAGGTCACTGTGTTTTCTGCGACAGAGGAGATAATCGCAACGATTATAAGCTGATCTTGTTTAATCCAGTGTGTGTGTCCAGGGTCAGTAATCGGAGGACACGGGAATGAACCATCCGTATAGCCTTATAGTCCATAGCTAATTAGGAGTGCAGTCATCTGCACTCTCCAAGCCAAAAAATTGGCTCCATTGAGTTTAATTGAAGCCGTATTCAAAACAATCAATGAAGAGTTATTCAACGGGATTATATTTGCAGGAATTGTGGTGCCGAAGTTATCGTCTTGATTAGTTATGTTGTGTATTAGGATGAATACAAGAGGTCATAGATGGTGCGAGGGTGAGCAAGTGAGCAGGTAGTCGACAGAAGGGAAGCAGAAGGCAAGGTGAATACAAAATAGAGAAAAGAAAATAATAATAATAATAATAATAATAATAATAATAATAATAATAATAATAATAATAATAATAATAATAATAAT
>JAOQMR010000006.1:24570288-24581466 GCA_027563865.1 Erythroxylum pelleterianum | reverse complement strand
AAATACCAACCCATACCCGGACCGTTAGGGCGGGTACGGGCGGGTAAACGGGTGATCCGCCCGTTTTGCCAGGTCTAGGTTTCAGACGATGATATTGATGTGTCTCGAGACCTGTGCATCTCAAGATGTAATTTTGCTTACTCAGAGGTTGATCGTGTGTATAATGTCCCAGCAATCCGCGGATGATGGTTTAATTTGGGATGAGGACATGAAAGATCAAGAAAATGGAAGAAAGGGGTCTGTAGTGTAGGACAATGTAATATTGGAAAGTTTTTAAAATGAGATATATAATTCAATGGGAAAGGTGGTACTGTCATTGATAAGGAAATATTAGGAATAATAAAATTAGTAGGTAGGAATTAGGATTGATACATTCGTCGGAGTCCAGATCTTCTGTCCAATATTACTCTGTCTTATTCTGTCTTATAAAATCTCAGTCATTTATTTTGCGGGCCTCACGCGAGCTCCATGCAATTCTCATACAGGACCTACATAAATAAATAGCTGAAATTTATTGGACACAAGATACCATAATATTGGACAAAAAATCTGACTCCTCCACCAAATGGGATGCTATGCTATTATTAAAAGCAATGTAAACGGCAGATATCGTTTGTTTATCGAAAATATAAAGCTATATATTATTAAAGAAAAAGGTAAGGCGGCTGTGAGAAACAGGAAACAGCCATTTGCAAACAAGTAAGCATCTTAGTTGATGTCTCATTACAACAGAGAATATTTAATTCCAAACTGACTTACCCAACTAATAATGTATAGTATAGATGTGGAATTAACTAAAAGCTCCCTGAAGTGGCTGCAGGAACAGTTTGTCCTTTTTCTTGCCATTGCTGCGCCGAATAATCTTACAAGAATAATCGGTCAGAGAGCTTGTATTGTATAAATGACTCGTGCTCTTCCTTTTGCTTGAAAAAGTCATTAAACTTCCACTGATGGAAGCTACAAGAGAGATGTTGTTGGCGTGCATTTTGGGTGCTTTGCCGCTGTTGGGATTTATCCTCTGGTGGTGGAATGAGATCTGGTACGCTGTCCCTGTCAAGCTTCGACTTTGGGGCACCGGCAGGAAGCTACCACCAGGTCATATGGGCTTACCGTTATTGGGAGAGTTGGTAACGTTTCTTTGGTACTTCAAGGTCCGCCGTCGTCCCGACGATTTCATCAATTCTAAAAGACGCAAGTGAGATTTCGTTCTTTGTACTACTTTTTAAACCTTCAAATGTAAATTGGTGTAGGTTGGGACCATGTAAATTAATTACATGTTTGCACGTTTCATGGCAATTTGGTTGATTAGGTACGGCGATGGAGTCGGATTGTATAGAACCCACCTATTTGGATCACCATCTATCATAGCATCCTTTCCAAATGTTATTAAGCATGTATTCCAATCACATGATGCATTTATGTTAGAATGGCCTAACAAGGACATTTTAGGATACAATTCCCTGGCAGTAGTACAAGGTAAAGCTCATACTAGGCTCAGACGTTTTGTGGTTGATGCCATCAATAAGCCCGCCTCTTTACGCCGTATAGCGGCACTCGTACAGCCTCGCATGGTGGCTGCCCTCGAATCGTGGGCCTCCATAGGTAAAATCAGGGTCAGAAATGAAACCAAGAAGGTAATTCAGATAAGTTCTCGTGCATTTAGATTATTTCTTTGATAATCAAATCAAAGGAGATTCGGAACGATTGAGTAATCCTGGATGGGTACAGGTCACATTTCAGACCATTGGGATATTATTTGCAAGCTTTGAACCAGGGCCTTTGTTGGATACCATGGACGAACTTTTTCATGGATTAGTCCAAGGACTAAGAGCTCAGCCGTTCAAATTTCCAGGAACTGCATATTACCATGCTTGTCAGGTCAATTCAAACTCTTCATCTTCTAACGTTAGGATTTCAATGGAGATTGCGGATGCAAATTTGTCGTTTCGATGATTTTCCTTTACTGTTACCGTGGCTAATTATAGTTTGTGCTATAGCTGCAATCACTTCTGCTTGACAACATGATGCTTCGTTTGTTTGGTGCGACAGTGTAGGAAGAAGCTTGAAGAGATTTTCAGGGAGCAGCTTGAGATCAAGAAGAAGAACATGGAGCAAGATAGGAACACAGAAATCGATCTGATGGATGGGTTGATGCAGATGAAAGATGAGGAAGGGAATAGGTTGAGCGACCAAGAGGTGCTAGACAACATTGTTAACCTCGTTGTTGCTGGATACGAAACCACGGCCGTGGCATCTATGTGGGCTATGTATTATCTTGCCAAGTATCCAGATGTCCTGAAAAGGCTACGGGTACGACCATCGTCATCGAGGCATCTTTCCACACAAAAAAGTGATGTCTTTTTGTTTGCTCGTGACCGTCTTAATTTCTTAATGCATCGTAGGAGGAGAACATTGCCATAAACCAGACGAAGAAAGAGGGTTTTATTACAAGTGAAGACGTTTCCAAACTCACGTACACAAACAAGGTCTACTTTTTCTTTTATCAAACTTGTGAGTGAAGTGATTATTTTGGTAGATAATTTGGACTACGTTCTTCCAGGTGGTGGAAGAAACAATAAGAATGGCCAATATAGTAGCAATAGTATTCAGAAAGGCTACAAGGGAAGTCGAATACAAAGGTAAGGAATATCATTTACTACGTTGATCACCAAGTCTAGGATTCAGGAGCCGTTTATGGTTTGATCCCTTATACAGGTTATACAATTCCCAAGAATTGGAAAGTCCTGCTATGGGTTCGGTACCTCCACACAAATCCAGAAAACTTTGACGATCCCATTTGCTTCAATCCGGATAGATGGAACGTAAGTTACATATAATTGCAATGCAACGTGTCTGGATACAAGTAGATGGTTATGGGTTTGAGTTTGTCGTTCCTTAGGAGGCGGCTAGGCCTGGAACATACCACGTTTTTGGTGGAGGACACAGAATTTGTGCAGGAAACATGCTCGCTCGGATAGAACTGGCACTTTTTCTGCATCACTTGTCTATTGGATACAGGTAAACAAAGCTTGTTAAATGCCAATATAATTGAAATTAACGCGGAGGCATGATTTTGATGAAATTATTGATGGGAACGATTATTGTTTTGGCAATTTTAAGGTGGGAGCTAATAAATCCAGATGCTGGGATGATTTATCTTTCCCATCCAGCACCAATTGATGGAGTTGAGGTCAATATCAGCAAAATATAGGAATCTTTTCATCCACATCTAGTTATCTTCCAACCTTTGATCCGGGAATTGTTTCCCCAGTTCTAGCTTCTGTTTTGGATTGTGAATGATGTTGGCAATTCCGAACTGGAGAACGCTTTATGAGTTATGTCGTACTTCAAATGAGCGAATTAATTTTCATGTGATTCTATTTGCTTTTTTTTTTTTTTTGGTTACAATTAAGAGAAAACAAAACTACCTTATAAAAAAGATACCACAGACATCAGCCTATACAATCAAGGAGAGGGCTGCAGGCATATCATCCCAAACCTGAAAATTAGAAGTAATCCCATGACCCAATTTAGCCAGACAATTGGCGGCAAAATTACCTTCACGAAGCACATACCTAATAGAGTAACTCCAATTCCTAGCAAGTAAAGCTTGAATATCCACAACCAAAATAAACAGGAGATGCGAAAAGAGAACACCACAAGTCACCATCCGCACTGCCTCCATGCTATCAAATTCGACAATGACTTGTCGAAAACTATGATCCCATGCAAAAATCAAACCATCTCGAATTGACCATAACTCCCCCACCAAAATTGTTGAAACACCAATTCGAAACGAATATCCTCCAAGCTAATGACCAAATGAATCACGCAACAAACCTCTACCACTAGTCAGCCCAGGATTAACAATAGAGTTGTCGTCACAATTCAACTTCACCCAACCGGAAGGTGGCGCAGTCCAACCAATCCAACGCCGCACACCCTGAAGCTTTAGTGTTGAAACAGAAGTTAGGGACACATCCATTGCAACTTTAAAGACACAACCATTCAAAATTGCTAAGGAAAGAAACTCCTTTTGAAAGAGCAATAAGTTCCGAGCCTTCCACAACCACCAAATACCTGCCAGAAATCAATGTGCCCAAGCAAACCCAAACGGACCCACAGTATGAGCATGCAGATTCAAAGCTAGCTAATCAACCAAATTCGCCACAGTAAAAAAAATTAACAAAAACATCCCACTGCTGCCACCATGCAACCGCACGACTACAGTCACGCAACAAATGCAAAGGAGACTCAAAGAGTACACACCACACAAATTAGAAGTAGCCAAACCTCGTGCGAAGCTCAAAGATTTTGTCGGAATACATGAGAGCCCAAGTAACCACAAGAAATGTTTCAATTTCAGTGGACCAGCCACCTTCCACAACCAAGAAAAATAATACGAAACAGGAACATTAGACACCTCTTCCGAAAGAAGTGCTTTGTAAGCTGCTCAAACCGAATATGCGCCATTCGGGGAAAAACTCCAAGACATATTATCTTGCACCGAATTAAACAAAGGCAAAGGAATTGCCCGAATAACCTCCCTGATATGATCTGGAATGACAGAACGTAAGCCTGAAAAATCCCAAGAACTATCAGAAATTATATGCGCTACCAGAAAATATTCTTCCCCTATAGTCAAGCCAACCATATGATCCACCAAAGGACCTCTCGAGCACCAATTATCAAACCAAAGACTAATCTGAGAACCATCACCAACCCTCCAAACCGAAAGAGGAAACAACAAATCAAAACTTTTAATGACCCCCTTCCATAAACTAGAATCCGAGCCCTTAGCAAAAAAGGGAATAGACCCACCATTACAATATTCACAACGTAACACCTCCACCCGCGACGAAGAATCATTCAAA
This sequence comes from Erythroxylum pelleterianum, assembly GCA_027563865.1. Taxonomy (NCBI): domain Eukaryota; kingdom Viridiplantae; phylum Streptophyta; class Magnoliopsida; order Malpighiales; family Erythroxylaceae; genus Erythroxylum; species Erythroxylum pelleterianum. The sequence goes on along the minus strand of JAOQMR010000006.1, from coordinate 24,576,592 downwards.
AATAACCTCCAACCTAACTTACCCAACAAAGCAACATTCATCAATCGAGAACTTTTGAAGCCAAGACTACCATATCTCTTTGGCCGAATAAGCAAATTCCAACCAACCAAATGCATCTTACGTCTATCCAGCGAGGAACCTCAATAAAAATCTAAATTACCACAAATAAAGGAAGGTAATCAGACCGTTTGCATCGTGTAAGTTGGTAATGAAGAAATAGAAGACTTAATAAGCACTTCCTTCCCGGCGGGACTCAGAAATTTAGAACACCAACTAGTTAGTCTAGTCTCTACCGAACTCACAATATTTCGAAAATGCGCAATTGAAGTACGACCATGCAATAACGGAACACCTAAATACTTGCCCAAGTCAGAAGTAACAGCTACTTCCAGCGACTGTTGTAGCCTGGATTTCATAACACAGGAAACAGAATTTGAAAAATAAATTCCGGACTTAGAAAGATTAACCCTCTGCCCACTCGCCCTACAAAACGCATCCAACACCTCACGAACCACTTTAACCTGTTTAGCTAAAGCCTTACCAAAAATCAGCAAATCATCAGCAAAAAGTAAATGACTAATGCCTGGTCCACCTTTAGAAGCCCTAACTGGAATCTATTTTTTACTCCTTAGTGCTCTCTAAATAAGCATGGTCAAACCTTCCATACAAAGAACAAATAGATAAGGTGAGATTGGATCTCCCTGACGAAGCTATTGAGTGGCAGAGAATGACACAGAGGGGCTACCGTTCAATAGAATAGCCAACGAAGATTGAGAAAGAGCACTTAAAATCATATTAACCTACCGAGAAGGAAAACCAAAGGCCTCCAATACAAACCGCAGGTAGTCCTAATTGACCCTGTCATAGGACTTCTCTAAATCAACTTTCAAAGCAAAATGGCCCACTTTACTTTTAGATCTCCTAAAAGAATGCAGTAGTTTCTGAGTGATAATAATATTATCAGTCGTGGTACGACCAGGAATAAAACTACTCTGAAATGGGCCAACCAAGGCATCAATAAAAGGTTTTAAATGATTCAACAAAACCTTCATAACCACTTTATACAACACATTACAAAGTGTAATAGGCCGAAACTGGGAAAGTGATTCTGGAGCATGAACCTTAGGAATAAGCACAATAAAACCCATAGCAACCTGAGCATCCATCACACCAGAATTAATAGTTTGCAACACAAACTGGAAAACCTCTTCACCAACCACGTCCCAATACTTCTTAAAAAATATAGGTTGGAAACCATCCGACCCTGGGGCCTTATAAGAACCCATACTCGAAACAGCCAGCCAAACTTCTTCCCGAGTAACGGGTTTCAACATATCTTCCATGCCGTCTCAGATAACTGAGGAAAATTCAAACCCGCAAAACCCACAGTATTAAAAACCCCATCATTCGAGAACAACTTCTTATAAAACCCCACTGCCATATCCTTCAATAAAGCTGGATTAGACACCCACTCTCCAGCATCATTCTTCAAACATTCAATTTTATTCTGTCTCCGACGAACCCTAGTAATCGCATGATAAGACTTAGTACATCGATCACCATCCTTGATCCAGGCAGCACGAGACTTCTGAAACCAAAGTGTCTCTTCTTGTTTCAAGTATAAATCATATTGGCATAACAAGTCTTTTTTAAGCAATAAGAGAGAAGAAGAGGGGAGATTTTGAATAGCCAACTGAACATCCTTTATGCGCTTTAGTAAAACCCTCTTATTCTTAAAAATATTACCGAAAACCTCCTTATTCCAACGAACAACTTGTTCCTGAACCGACAAAAGAGCACCAGAAATAGAATCATAAGGCTTAAACCATGCTGATGAAACAACCTGCTTAAAATCCTCCCGTAAAGTCCAAGCTGTCTCAAATCGGAATGGCCTCTCCAAAGGAAAGGAAGAGAAACCTCTCAAAGACAATAACAAAGGAAAATGATCAGAAGCAAGTCGAGATAAACATATAACAGAAGCTTCAGGAAAACGCAGCCGCCAACCGGCATTACACAAAACTCGATCCAAACGTTCTTGTATAACACCAATCCTAGCAATTGAGCGTGTCCAAGTAAATTGACAACCCACACAACCCAAATCCATAAGGGAACAATAATTTCAATGCCGTAAAAACCTACCACAATTAGCGACAGATGGTAAGTCACCCCCTTTTTTCACATGGACATATGCAATGTCATTAAAATCACCAAATAACAACCAAGGCTCAGCAACAAAATCTGCAAGATCGTACATCTGAGACCAAAAAAAATCTCGCTTACTACGAATAGGACTAGCATACATCGCAATAAGAAACCAACTACTACTTCCCCTAATAGTAACTAAACAATGAATGAACTGAGTATCCATTTGTAGCAAACGTATATCACAAACATTCTTATTCCAAAACAACCAAACACCACCCGCAAAACCAACAGCATGAGAAAGGACGAAATCAGAAAAACCTACCTTCTTTGCCACCCTAGTCGCTCTGTCGTCCGAAATTCGAGGCTCCACAATAATCAGAATGTTAAGATATTATATATATATATATATATATATCTTATTTTGTTTTGGCATTTTAAATTGGACATATAAAAGGTGGAGTTTGTGTTTTATTAGACTACACATGGTGAGTTCACGTTTTATAACAATTGTCCACTTATTTGATTTAGAAAAGGAGTCTAAGAAAACACACGTGATTGAAAGAAAACCTAAGGGTTTTTTATTTTGAATAAAACACTGCGGCATTAAGGAAAACGTGGGTGTGCAACAGTGAGTGGAGTAAGTGCTGCGTTAATTGTCAATGAAAGTGAGCTGAATATATATGTGTGTGAGACAAAACTAATTGTGCAGTGAGTGTGTCTTCATAGGTGGGTCCGTATGTGGGTCTTCACAAAAAGTAAAAGTGGCTCTCATGTGTGAGTATTGTTGAGTGAGCAATGGCTTACGTGATTTTTGGGGTTAGAAGATAAAGTGATATTAGTTGTGAATTGAAGGTAGATTGATTGGTTGCGCATGGTTCTTTTGTGCTGAATTTTATGTCCTTGAAGATACTGGAGATACTGCACTTGATATGTCTTGTTCTACAGGAATTACTTGTGGGCAGTAGAGGCGTATCTTGGAAACATCCTTGGTGGACTACGCAATTTTTCTTGGTGGAGTAGAAACATTGGGCAGCAGCGTGATTTGTGTTATGGAAGAATTAATTATGGCAAAAGCTTTCAGCTAAGTTATTTTGAGAAGATAAATTCATAGGGAAGTCTTCGTTTGTCTCAAGTATTTTTGTTATTTAATTTTTAGTTGATTAAATACTTGAGCTATTCTTGTTTATTATTTTCTTGAGTGATTTGGTTACTGTTCTTGTTTCAAAAGAGTGTTGAGAAAAATCCTCTGTTGAGGTTAGTACGAGGCGGTCGTACTATTGGGTGTGAAATTATTTCAGGGGAAGTGAGGTTGAGTGATAGTGTCAAGGGTTGAGTGGTGTCGGCCCAGTAAAGCCTTGGGTAAATCTATTGTACCTTCGTGAAAGTTATTAAGCTAGGTGAGGACCCCGCAGACGTAGGCAAGGTGTACCAAACTGCTTTACCAAATTTTTGGTGTTTTTACTATTTTGGCTTTGCTTGATTTTATTTTGTGGGTGCCAAATAAGTTTGCGAAAAGTTTGCGAAATAATTAATCCCCTTCGGTTTTTTAATTGGTATCATAGCAAGGTCACCGATTCAGAACTTGGTAGCAAGTTGGTGCAGATCTTAGTTTCACGAACATGGCTACAAAAGAGGCACTACAGGTGGAAACTGGAAAAAGTGTGAATGATGCAGAAGATGAAAACGAAGACTTGGTACTACTCACAGGAAAGTTTGGTAAATGGCTGAAAAGAATGAAGAAGGACAAGTCCGATTTTAGATAATATGGCAGAAGTTCATCGAGTAACAATTCAAGACAACAAATCAAGACACAAAAGGGTGAACAGAAGGAAAGTCATGAATGTCAAGGTTTTGGGCATATTCAATCATAATGTGTCAATACTGTGAAGAAGAGAAAAGGAAAATCTTTCACAAGCACCTGGATTGAAAATGATTCCAAGAGTGAATATGGTAGCGAAGAAGAAATAACAAATAGTGCTGCGTTGGTTGCCTTATATAGCAGAAGTTCAGTTACTTGCTTAACAGTAACTGAGAAGGAAGTAACTGAAGTCAAAAAAGAGGGAAAATCGAAAAATTTCGAAAACAACTCATCTCAAGACCTATTATCAGATTATGACAGTAATGGAAGTGGCCTAGATGATAAAAAAGACGAGGATTACAAGGCTATATATGAAAAGTGGGTGAAAACGTGTAGAAAGAATGAAAGATTGGAGGAAGAGAATCTTTTCATGAAGAACACCATACAAGAGTTAGAAAAGAAGTTGATGTTGACGTCGGATGAGCTTAGTAAAGTTAGAATGAAGTTGGTAAGTACTGAAAAGGGATTGAGAATGTTGAATGGAGGCACGGAAAAGCTAGAAAAGTTGTTGGAAATTGGTAAGGTTAAAGGGAATTTTGAGGGTATAGGCTATAAAGGCGAGTGTTCAAAAGTGGATAAAGAAAAATTTGAAATGTCCAGGTCAGCCCAAAAGGTAGAAGCATCGAAAAAGAGTCAAAGATTTATACCCACATGTCATTTTTGTGGAGTTATCAGGCACATAAGGCCAAGATGTTATAAGATGTTACAAATTATGTTTCAAAGAGGTCAAAACCGAAAATCTAGACGTTCTCCATTAAATTTTCAGCAGCATCCCATGGTATCGAAGCAAGCTTGGATTAAAAAGAGTCAAGTACAATCACAAAGACGTAGTGAAGGAAAAACAAGAAAATGCTCAGGTTTACAGTTAGTTGCTGCTGAGGAAGTAACTGCAGAAACTGAAGAATTTTTAGTTATTTCAGATGATGAACCAACTAAAACAATGAAAGCTGATTTGAACCGAGGTTCTTCATCTTGAATTCAAAGAAATCATTCAGCAGAAAATGTTATTGGAGATGTGAGCCAAAAAAAAACAAGAGAAAGAAATAGCGTTGATTATCAAGAACTTGCAGGCAACTTGTGTTACACTTGTTCATTTGAGCCAAAGAGTAAGTCCAGGTTTGAGATTCTTCGAGGGGCACAGGGACAGTGTGCTTTACATTTTTGAAGTATTTTTTGTGTTATTAAAAACAAAACAAAAAAACAAAAAAAGACCAAAAAAAGGAACGATTTTTTGTTTTTAGTTTTATGTTGCTATTGACGTCTCATCTTTTAGTAGTTTGCTCAGTGACTTCTATTTGGCTCTACCGAAGACTCTTCAGCTCTCTCATCGGTGTGGATCTCTCTCGGGTATCTCTCTCTCTTTCGGATATATCTCTCGGTATTTTGAATGGTGGAAAATTGTCATATTAGTGTGCTTATGATTCTTCCACTGTAGCTATTGGTGATTATTATGATTATGTTTTTGTCCTAAGGAGGAAACATCATATTGTTTATGGTGAATGTTCCATTCAGGGGGAGATTTCAAAGTATATATTTGACTATGTGTCTTGCTTTTTGGCATCTTTTTGTCCCAAAGGGAAAAATTTTGGATGATTGGAGAACTTGATGTTGATTAAGGGGGAGTATTTGTCCTATGGATTGTGCAATTGATTTATATGTCCAATTATGTTATTTAGGGGGAGTTTCATATTTGTGACAAACAATGCCAAAAAGGGAGAGATTGTTAAGATATTATATATATATATATATATATATATATATATATATATATCTTATTTTATTTTGGCATTTTAAATTGGACATATAAAAGGTGGAGTTTGTGTTTTATTAGACTACACATGGTGAGTTCACGTTTTACAACAATTGTCCACTTATTTGATTTAGAAAAGGAGTCTAAGACTACACACGTGATTGAAAGAAAACCTAAGGGTTTTTTATTTTGAATAAAACACCGCGGCATTAAGTAAGATGTGGGTGTGCGGCAGTGAGTGGAGTAAGTGCTGCGTTAATTGTCAATGAAGGTGAGCTGAATATATGTGCGTGTGAGACAAAACTAATTGTGCAGTGAGTGGAGTGATGGCGCATTATCATTGAGTGTGTCTTCATAGGTGGGTCCGTATGTGGGTCTTCACAAAAAGTAAAAGTGGCTCTCATGTGTGAGTATTATTGAGTGAGCAGTGGCTTACGTGATTTTTGGGGTTAAAAGATAAAGTGATATTGGTTATGAATTGAAGGTAGATTGATTGGTTGCGCATGGTTCTTTTGTGCTGAATTTTATGTCCTTGAAGATACTGGAGATAC
>JAOQMR010000006.1:24530022-24545891 GCA_027563865.1 Erythroxylum pelleterianum | reverse complement strand
GAAGAGGAAGAAAATTAATAATAATAAGGAATTTAATAATCACAATAATAATAATAAAATTAATTATGAATAATAATAATAATAATCTTATTATTTTTTATTTTTATTTTTATTATTAATTTTATTATACGAAATTAATTATCTTATTATTATTATTATTAGTATTAATTATTATTATAAATTTTGTAATAATAATAATAATAATAATTTTTATTATTATTAATAATTATTGTTGTTGCTGTTATTATTAATTATTATTATAAATTTGGTAATAGTAATAGTATGATAATAATAATAATAATAATAAGTTTAAAATTTATAATAAATAATAATAATAATAATAATAAACATATAATAATAACCTTATTATTATTAATTATTGATATTATTATTATTTATTTATATAAATTTTAAACTTATTATTATTATTATTATACTATTACTATTACTATTACTATTACTATAATAATAGTAGTAGTAGTAATAATAATAAAATAATAATAATAATAAGTTTAAAATTTATAGTTAATAATAATAATGATGATGATGATGATTACTGGTTAAATTTACAATTCAAACGAACTCGAAGTATCTATGTGGATTCATCAAGTATACAATAAGATCAAATTACAACCAAGGTCGTCTTATCATATGGAAATTGGAACTCAATCAATATACATTTTCAATTCATTATATAAAGATTACTAATAATTTTCTTGCTGACATTCTGACAAGAGAATGGAGGCAGTTGCTTTGCAACTGGAAGAAACATTAACACTTCAAGAAGTCGAATTACTCAACTTTCAACAGCAGGCCAGTGTTATTACCAAAGAAATAAACAAACTCAGAGCCACTATTGCATTACTCAAGGAACAAGAACAACCAATTAGTTCTACCATTGAACAACCTCAGATTCCCCAGAACATTCACAGTACAATTCCTTCTACACCAATAGTACTATTATTATTATTATTATACTATTACTATTACTATTACTATTACTATTACAAAATTTATAATAATAATTAATGATAACAGCAACAACAATAATTAATAATAATAATAAATTATTATTATTATTACAAAATTTATAATAATAATTAATACTAATAATTATCTTATTATTATTAATTATTGTTATTATTATAATTATAATTATAATTATAATTATAATAAATTTTAAACTTAGTATTATTATTCAACTTCATAAATGTTAGACCTTGTTTTTTTTCTTAATTTGCATAAATTGCTTAATTGATTGTTTATGTTTTTAATTGGTTAATTGTGTTAAATTGCGGTTTAATTTTTGTTAGAATTGAGCCATTAATTAGAAGTGGGGGAAAGATTAGAAATTTGAATTTGCATGAAGTGTTAGAACTTAGTTAGATTGTAACTAAGTTAGCTTAAGGGAATGGAAGGGGTTAGGATTGAACTAAGCTGGTTAGAGCAATTAAAAGCCAACTAAGGGCATAGTTGGCAAAGGGCATTAAATGAAGGGCATAAAGGGAAAACAAAGAAGGAATAAGAAGGCAAAAATTAGAAGAAGGGGGAGGAGCATTGTCGTGGGAGGCAAGTGAGAAGAGAAGAAAACGTGGGAGAAGAAGAGAAAGGAGAGAAGAAAAAAATCGAAATCCAAGGGAAAAGAGGGGGAAATCGTGGATCAAAGGAGAAACCCAAGCTTCTAAGGTAAGTTCTTTTTTATTCTTCTTGTCTTGTTGGAGATTTGAGTGTGGTTTTGTTGAAATGAAGAAAGTCTAGAGAGAGAAGTGGGTGGTTGGAAAAATGGTTGAAGGAAGAAGAAGATGATGGAATCTTTGTGCTTTTGAGGTTTCTAAGTTAGGGTTAGAGTTTTCTAACTCATTTGATTTATGGATAGGATAGATTGAAGTTTGATTAGGGTTTTTGGTTTTATGGCAAATTGGGGGATTTTTCATTTGAGATGAAAGTTATGGTATTTTGTTTATGTTTAGGCAATCAAGAGGCTATCCAAGAGTAAAGGGAAGGAAGCCATTGATTTTGGAATTTCGCAAGTAAAAGGTGGGTAATTTACTTATGATTGTTGTGCAATATGAGCATGGGTGTATATTTTTGTATGAAATGTGCACTAGTGACTTGCTTAAATTAATTGATATGTGGATATTCACTATAATAGATATAATTGTGATAAATGTTGAGATGTTTATGACATGTCCCGCATTAAAGAATGCTTGACATTTTGATATGGTTATCATTCTATGGAAGCTAATCATGGCATTTTATGGATGATTGAATCACGAAATTTGATTGTGTTTGGGCAAGAGGGAACCGTTTTGTAGTCACTACGTGACGTAATGCCTTCTCCCGGCAGCCCGCTTGTGGACCACGAGATCCGAAAGGGACTCGTTTCGTTCATGATGCAAACTTTGGTTTCATCGTTTTGTTCACAGAACCCTCAAGCCAATGGATTGTGTATTGCATTTTTATGTGTTTATTCATGCTTTGAATTGAATTTTAGCCAATGTGTCTTAATTGAAAATGTTATGAACTATAACATGTGTATTGAGTTCTATATGTGGAAATTCAATTGTGATGAGAATGCTTATATGAATGTGTGTGTGCTTACAAATATGGTCGTCTGTGTGGCTCAATGCCAATGGCTATAAGTATTTTAGCCACTGAGTTGTGAAGCTCAACCCATGTTTTTTCCTCCCCTCAGGTGCGAACCAGGAAGATCACCCTTGCAAGGCATTTGGATGGTTCTAAGAAAGTAGTTTTGTATTAAAATAGTAGTTAGGCTTTGAGTAGCTTTAGTCACATATTGAGCATCAATTGTATTTGTGTACTTGTGTAAAGCTTGAAGGAAATATCAATATGTAATTAAAGCTAGGATTGAAAGCTTTGTAATGAACGTCATTTGGATTTAGAAATGAAATGAAATCTTGGAAATTTTCCTTTTATACGAACATGTGATTTTCAAAGTGGATATATGTTGAATGTGTATAATTGAATGTGTTGGATTATGATTTCCAATAATGGATGATTTGAGATTTGAAAGTTTAATGTAATTAGGTTGGTTTTGAATGGTATTGAAGTTGTGTTGAGGTTGAAGGATTGTTTTTGAGAAGCTTAGAAGTGTACTTGATGTTTGGATGGAAGTTGGAAAGACTTGGAAGAAGTCTGGACTTGTTGTCCAGGGTGTGTCCGTTAACGGACACTCTCGGATGGATTTGGTGTGCGTCTCTAGCTTGTGTGTCCGTTTAACGGACCCTCTCGGATGTTTTTAACCCCTTGCCTAGCTCATGTTAACGGACCTTCTCGGGTAAATTTGGGGTTTTCTCCCAGCATGTGTCCATTAAACGGACATGCATGTTCGTTTAACGGACATTCTTGCGAGAGAATTGGGCAGCCTGACCATTTGATGTCCGTTTAACAGACATCCTCGGGTCAACTTTAATATTTTTCGTTCTGGTCCGTTTTCGAAGCCATTTCTGGTTGTCTTGGTCTGTTTGGGGTTAGTTGGGATAACCCTATAGGATCCCGCTAGCGTTTTCCGTTTTGGGTTTGGATTGTTGGGTTCCGGGAACGTGGTCCAACATTCATGGTTGGGTTTCGGGAACGGGATCCAACAGTAAATATTATGTATCTCTCATTAAAGAACTTATTGATTAATAATATGTATTTTGATTATCGAAATGAACTTAAGAATTTAATTCAGTTTTATCATCAAATGGAAGAAGAACAAATACGTTATATGGCAGAATATAAAGACCTAATTGAGTTAGTCAATCAACATCAAAATTATCAACTTTTATTGGAAGCCAGACAAATGCTATCTCAAACAAAATATTTTTATGCTTCAATTAAAAAGGACCGGTTAGAAATTCAGGATCATATGAAATATTTAATTGATTAAGATCATGACATCCTTTACATTTATTTTTATGAATTATTGTCTCAATTACTTAATTACTATTCTTCATTATTCCTTTTGTTATCTTTATAGTTTACCATTATTAATCTTTCTCACTCTTCGTATAATATATGTGCATTCATTTGATTTACCTCATTATTTCTATACCAGTATGCATTTTCTATTTATAACACTTGATTATTTATGCTGAAAAATATTTGAGCTAGAAATAGTCGATTATATTATGACTTTCCCTTCTACTGAGGACCACTCCGACGACGAATATATCCCTTATTATTATTCAGACGAAGATGAATATTATTCTCTTGATATAAATGAATACTAGTATGACTTGTCCAATCTGTACGGACTTAGACGAACAAATAATAATTACTCAAAATCTGATAGCTAAATATTTCGATCATATACAATACAATGACATACGTCTTAGTTTTCTCCATTATGTTGAAATATATATAGGTAGAAGACCGTATGAAGAACATTTAGCAATAGTTCGAAAATTACATCAATTGTACACAGACCAGTTAGAAACCCTAGAAACTATTAAGATAAATCATCAAATCTATCATTCTTAATAGCTCAAATAGTTAAAAAGGATAAGGATTCAAAAATACTAGATGTTGATAATTTAGAACTTAGGGAATCATTAGGAACGTTTCAAGTTTCGACATTACTATCGTAAGATAAACAACAATAACTAGCAAAAGCTCAATTAGATTTAAAACTAGGGCAAGATATACATAAATCACTTCTTAAAAACTTCTTAAATGACAAAATATCATCTATTTTGGAAAAATGATTTATGAAACACCTGTAAGAATATATCAATGTAACGGATATATTAGAATTAGTCTTATTGATCAAGAACAAATTCTAAAACAAATACAACAATTACCTGAAAATAAACGAAAGAAAATTGGTTATATTCACCTATCCACTATTCAAATATTATTAAAATATACTTTTCAAATAGGAATTGATTCACCTATTCGAATGGCAATTTTAGATGAATGAATGACTAATTTAAATGATCAAATTATTGGTCTGGTGAATGGAAATTTAGCCTATGAAAAAATAAAATTTAATTCAAGATTAAAATTAGGAATTCCTTTATTATCATCAGATTTACAAGATACTATTACTATTGCCTATAAGTTTTACAAAGAAACTTTAATGACCCAAGGACAATATCCATTTTCTATTACGTATCAAATTAGTTATGCTTTGACCAACTCTCATCATAGTATTGAATTTAAAAATACAAACCAAATTTATATAGATCAACTTTTCCAAGATGTTGCTAAAGTAGGAACAAAATTTCATACAAAATTACAACCCTTACCAGCTATTCAATATCCATTTCAACAATCTCCCAATAGACGACATTCTTTTTCTGAAATATCTCTTCTGTAACCATCTGTACTCAATAGATCTCATTCTTGTCAACTTCAAGGACCACTTCGATTTCTTGAAGCTGAACCAATTCAAATAACAGAACCAAAAATTGATCACAAACAAAGACAATTATATAGCATTCAACAACAAATTACGGATCTTTCTACTTATGTTAAAAATATATTATGACAACAATATCCCAACAACTTAGTGATCTTAGTAATCAATAAAAACAATTAGAAGAGAAATTAGATGTTTTAGTAAATACACAAACAGAGATCCTACAACAAATCATACAAATAAAAGAGCAAATTAAAAATATGCGCACTGGGCCGAAAGTGGTATCAGAGCTTGTTATATCATGAAAAGCAAAGAAAATTTAGCTCATATGGATCGATATATTCAAAAACTCGGTGAAGGAATATATTTAACAGATTTAAATAATATGCAAATATGTGATATCTGTTATATCAATAATTTTATTTGTGAATTTAGAACATATTATTATAAATTAACTACATTCGAACAAGAAATGTATACACATGTTTTTATTCAAAAACTTCCCTATCCCATGAATATGAAAGTACAATAAAGTTTTTAGGATAGAATTGAAAAACATACCATTGCTCATAATTTAGGTGGAGCTATATTAATCACTAAAGAAATTATTCAAGACCAATGTTTAGAATCACAACTCAGAAGAACCTTAAAACACAAAAATGTACAACCTTGCTGTGAACAAAATGCAGAAGTACCTCAACAATATGGATGTGAAGTTCCTAAAAGAAAAAAAGAAATATTTTCCAAAAAGATATCGTTGGAAACGCTATCAACCTTATCGTAGATATTTTAGAAAATATAACTATAAAAAATATAAACCTAAAAGGAAGGACTATCCACAAAGAAAGAAAAATTGTAAATGTTGGATCTGTAAAGAGGAAGGCCATTATGCTAATCAATGTCCAAAAAGAACTAATCAAAAATATACTGAAAAACTTCATATTTTATCTTCAGCGTATCACAATCAATTAGAACCTATCGAATCCGAATATAATACTGATTCAACAATTTCCTCTCTTTATAATTATGAATCTGAATCGGAAAGCACTTCCAAATCAACACTTAAATCCCAATACTACGTTTATTCAAGTAGTAATTCAGAATAAAAAAGTTAATGCCTATATAGATACAGGAGAAACTATTTGTATTGCCTCTAAACAGTTATTAAATTCTTGGAAAAAATTAGAAAAACCATTACAAATCAGAATAGCTGATGGAAGTTTTAAATTTATATGGTATGTAAGTTATTATAATAATATACTAATAGAAAAATATACATTCTCTATTCCCTCTATATATCAACAGGAATCAGGGTTACCCTTAATTATAAGAAACAATTTTATAAAACTATATAACCCATTTTGTCAATACCTTCATTAAATTACTCTACAAACCCCATTTATTAAAACTTCAAATCAAAAATCGGTCATTCTGAAGATTCCTATTTATCATACCACATATTATCAACAACTTAAAACACTTTCAATAAAACTAGATACATTACAATTTTATCTTCTCAACAATATTTCCCTTCAATTAGAAATAGAGACTTTACTTAACGAAGTCTGTAGTGAAAATCCCTTAGATCCCATTAAAAATCAAAATCAAGAACTCATTCAAATTCAACTGAAATATCCCCTCCAAGAAATTAATATCAAGAATAATATACCTTACACTCAACAAGATGTAAAGGAATTTATTACTGAATGCCAAGAATTATTGGAAAAAGGACTAATTAGCCCTAGTACAAGTAAACATTCTGCACCAACTTTTTATGTAAATAATTCAGCTGAACAAAAATGAGGTAAAAGACGCATGGTTATAAATTACAAAAAATTAAATGAAGCAACTATAGAAGATGCTTATAAACTTCCCCGAAAAGATTATATTACTAATAAATTTAAAGGACACACTTGGTTTACAACGTTAGATGCAAAATATGGTTATTGGCAACTTCGTTTACATGAAAAATACTAAACCTTTAACAACATTCACATGTCCGCCTCAGAAACATTGTCAATGGAACGTATTACCTTTTGGATTAAAGCAAGCCCCTTGTATTTATCAACGATTTATGGATAATAATTTAGCAGGATTAGAAGAATTTAATTTTGTATATATTGATGATATTATTATTTTCTCTAATCAAGATAAAGATGATCATTTAAAAAAGGTACGAGTAGTTTTACAACGATGTAAAGAAAAAGGATTAATTCTTAGTAGAAAAAAGGCTAAAATCGCACTACAAACAATTGAATATTTAGGAATAGAATTTTATCAAGGTTACCTTAGATTACAACCAAATATTTTGAAAAAATTACAGCTATTTCCATATCAATTAAAAGATAAAACTTAAGTTCAACAATTTCTTGGATTATTAAATTATATCTCATATCAAGGATTTTCAAAAGAATTAGCAAAAGAAAGACGAAGTCTACAACTTAAATGTAGTACAAAATATCAATGGCATTGGACAGATCAAGACACTCAAGCTGTTTAGAAACTTAAAGAAATATGTAAAAATATACCCACTCTATATAATTATCTTCCACAAGATCATTTATTAGTTCAAATCGATGCTCGTAAAGATACATGGGCAGGGTGCCTTTTGGCACAACCACCCAAATTCAAGAAGTATTTATTATGCAAGTATATCAATGGGACTTTCAATCCCACTGAATTGAAGTATACAACTCATGAGAAGGAAACATTAGCCTATCTCAAAACTTTAGAAAGTGGCGGATAGATTTATTACCGGTTGATTACAATTCAAACGGATTCGAAGTATCTATGTGGATTCATCAAGTATACAATCAAATCAAATTACAACCAAGGTTGTCTTATTAAATGGCAATTGGAACTAAATCAGTATACATTTTCAATTCATTATATAAAAACGACTAACAATTTTCTTGCAGATATCCTTACAAGAGTGGAAGCAGTTTTAAAACAGCTAGAAGATGCATTGATATAAAGGGAAGTTGATTTGATCCAACAACAACAGCAAATCGGTATTACTACTAAAGAAATAAACAGGCTCAGGACTACCATTGCATTACTCAAGGATCAAGACCAACCATCAAGTTCTACAATTGAACAACCTAACCAACCGAGCAGTTCTTCAATACCTAGTTCCTCTTCAACAATACCCAACTCATCCAGCCACCAACAACCCCTTTCATTATTACCAAGGGCAAGGCAATCGAGCATCCAAATTGCACCCATTGAGTCAAAGGAACCAAAAGAATCAAACTTTTTTGTCATCTACAATGGACCTCAAGCAGGAATTTATGATCAATGGCATCAGGCAGCAATACATATTACTGGAAAAAGTAGTATCATACACAAAAGTTTTGCTACGAAAGCCGAAGCAGAAAAATCACTACAAGAATTCCAGAAAACATCCCTTAGTCCACAGTATAAGACAGTACTCACCAACAATCCTCCAACACCTCCAAATATGAAAGTATTAGGTAAAGCTATAGATCTGGAAAGAATCAACAGTTTACCCACAAGAACGGCAGAAGATACTATCAATCAAGGAGCCAAAATTATTACAGCAGAAACATTTTGTGATTGTTTTCAGTCACTCAATGAATGGATCCCAACATTCAAACCTCAACAATTTTATCCACAAAATCGAGGACGATTTGGACCAAAAGCAATCATTTTCCCTGAAGTAGAAGCATTAACAACATTTTTATTCTTTCAATGTGGTCTCATTGACACAATTTATCTCCAAGATTTACAGATATTATCAGAATTCCCCACTGGATTTATTAGTGCAATCAAGAACTATAAAGATAGATTTGCGAAGGATCGCGAAGTATTCCTCAAGGTATATAGCAGTTATCCTATCTTTGAAGCATCAGAGAATTGTACCAAGGCAACAATCAAAGTACATCGGATCGCTTATATACAAATCGGAGTCAGCAACGGCATCTACCCTCCAGTAGATGAACCACCAAAGTATGAATTTCATTGGGACATTATCAACAAGTTCAATCTTAACTGTCTCGAAGGAATATTCAACCACTGCAACAAAATAAACAATGAATCACTGCTCAAAATCAACTATAAAGGACCCCAGATGATTTTGGTATCAGCTTATAAACAACCTATAACCATTGAAGGAGTTCAACTGATTCAGACATTTAGTCAACCATTTTCACACATGGATAGTATTTTCACTCCTTTATCAGAAGCATGGAAAGAAGCTATTTGTCATCAACTACGAGATTATCCAGCTCACAAGTGCAATTATTGCCCTCAAGCATCAACTAGCCAACAACTAGAAAAAGAAGATTCGGTGGACGACACAACAATCATAATTGAGGAATAAAGCAACAGACAAGGATATAAAAACAAGCATGTAGGCCCCAGGCCAGTCAACAC
Source organism: Erythroxylum pelleterianum (assembly GCA_027563865.1). Classification (NCBI taxonomy): domain Eukaryota; kingdom Viridiplantae; phylum Streptophyta; class Magnoliopsida; order Malpighiales; family Erythroxylaceae; genus Erythroxylum; species Erythroxylum pelleterianum. The sequence continues at coordinate 24,536,131 of JAOQMR010000006.1, read as the reverse complement.
TTTGTATAAAGTGTAAATTATTAGCTCTTTTACTATTCACTTTATTAGCTTTAGCTTTTTCTTTAGCTTTTTCTTTATGTCACTTTTCTTTAGTTTGTCGGCCATTTCGTTTGGCCTTTCGCACTTTCATTTCCTATATATGTACGCTCCCTTGAGCTCTCAGAGTATGAAAAGAAATACTAAATAACTTCTGTTTGCTCACATCTCTCTTCGCAATTCGTCTAAGATTGGCATTCAAGCGATTTACCATGTATGAGTTATAGTTGTGTTCTGTATTCTTTCATCACCCATTATTATAATATCTCCTAACGTCATCATTATTCTTTTTTCAGTTTCATCATGACAAACTATTTTGAATGAAAACAAGAACTAAAAAATAATATTAACTACACCTATTGTAGACAAAGAGAATTAGATGCATTAATCACTAAATATATTGCTCGAAACAAACATGCTCATAATATATATATACATCCTCTCTAAAATCAACTCAAAGATCATCCACTCAATCCAATATTAATAATAATAAACACATTAATAATAATAATAATAATAATAATAAACATATAATAATAACCTTATTATTATTATTATTAATTATTGTTATTATTATTATTATTATTATTATTATTATAATTATGATTATTATAATTATACTTATTTTTTATTATTTATTCTAAATTTTAAACTTAGTATTATTATTATTATTATTAAACTATTACTATTACTATTACTATTACTATTTCCATTACAAAATTTATAATAATAATTAATAATAACAGCAACAACAACAATTATTATTAATAATAAAAATTATTATTATTATTACAAAATTTATAATAATAATTAATAATAATAAAATTAAAATAATTAATTTCGTATAATAAAATTAATAATAAAAATAAAATAATAAAATAATAATATTAATAGTAATAATATTAATAATATTAAGTTTAAAATTTATAATAAATAATAAATAATCATAATAATCATAATAATCATAATAATAATAACAATAACAATAATTAATAATAATAATAAGGTTATTATTATTATTATTAAATTTATTATTATTATTATAAATTATAAATTTTAAACTTAATATTATTACTATTATTATTATTTTATTTATTATTTATTATTTTATTATTAATTTTATTATACGAAATTAATTATCTTATTATTATTATTAGTATTAATTGTTGTTATAAATTTTGTAATAATAATAATAATTACTATTATTATTAATTAATGTTGTTGCTGATATTATTAATTATTATTATAAATTTGTAATAGCAATAATAATAATAATAATAATTTTAAATTTTATAATAAATAATAAATCATAATCATAATCATAAGAACCATAAGAATCATAATAATAATAACAATAATAATAATAACAATAATTAATAATAATAACCTTATTATTATTAATTTTTGTTATTATTATTATTATTGTTATTAATAATATTATTATTATTACTATTATTATTATTATTATTATTATGTTTATGTTTATTATTATTAATATTGGATTGAGTGGATGATTTTTGAGTTGATTACAGAGAGGATGTATATATATATTATGAGCATGTTTGTTGCGAGCAATATATTTAGTGATTAATGCATCTAATTCTCTGTGTCTGCGATAGGTGTAGTTAATATTATTTTTTAGTTCTTGTTTTCGTTCAAAATAGTTTGTCATGATGAAATTGGAAAAAGAACGATGATGACGTTAGGAAATATTATAATAATGGGTGATGAAAGAATACAAAACACAACTGTAACTCATACCAGGTAAATCGCTTGAATGCCGATCTTAGGCGAATTGCGAAGAGAGATGTGAGCAAACAGAAGTTTAGTATTTCTTTTCATACTCTGAGAGCTCAAGGGAGCGTACATATATAGGAAATGAAAGTGCGAAAGGCCAAATGAAATGGCCGACAAACTAAAGAAAAGTGACATAAAAAAAAAGCTAAAGCTAATAAAGCGAATAGTAAAAGAGCTAATAATTTACACTTTATACAAAGTGCTGACCAGCCTGGGGGCTACATGCTTGTCGTTATATCCTTGTATGTTGCTTTATTCCTCAATTATGATTGTTGCGTCATCCATCGAATCTTCTTTTTTGGTTGTCTGCTAGTTGATGCTTGAGGGCAATAATTGCACTTGTGAGCTGGATAATCTCGTAGTTGATGACAAGTAGCTTCTTTCCATGCTTTCTGATAAAGGAGTGAAAATACTATCCATGTGTGAAAATGGTTGACTAAATGTCTGAATCAGTTGAACTCCTTCAATGGTTATAGGTTATTTATAAGCTGATACCAGAATCATCTGGGGTCCTTTATAGTTGATTTTGAGCAATGATTCATTTTTATCTTGTTGCACTGGTTGAATATTCCTTCGAGACAGTTGAAATTGATCTTGTTGATAATGTCCCAATGAAATTCATACTTTGGTGGTTCATCTACTGGAGGGTAGATGCCATTGCTGACTCCGATTTGTATATAAGCGATCCGATGTACTTTGATTGTTTCCTTGGTACAATTCTCTGATGCTTCAAAGATAGGATAACTGCTATATACCTTGAGGAATACTTCGCGATCCTTCGCAAATCTATCTTTATAGTTCTTGATTGCACTAATAAATCCAGTGGGGAATTCTGATAATATCTGTAAATCTTGGAGATAAATTGTGTCAATGAGACCACATTGAAAGAATAAAAATATTGTTAATGCTTCTGCTTCGGAGAAAATGATTGCTTTGGTCCAAATCGTCCTCGATTTTGTGGATAAAATTGTCGAGGTTTGAATGCTGGGATCCATTTATTGAATGGCTGAAAACAATTACAAAATGTTTCTGCTGTAATAATTTTGGCTCCTTGATTGATAGCATCTTCTGCCGTTCTTGTGAGCAAACTGTTGATTCTTTCCAGATCTGTAAATCAAACATCATTTTTTTTTCATTTTTATACCTATTCTTATTCCCTTCTGTTATTATATTCATATTCATATTCAACTCTGTGCTCAAACTAAACGTTCCTTAATTATTTTGAATTCAATTAAAAGGAAGAGTTAGAGTGAAAGTCTTTCAAATTATTATTAAAATTAACATTTATGAGGTCAAATTGAATAAATTTACACCAGGCCTTGTTTACTCCACTTTAAAGCTTGTCCGAGTCGTCGCTTTGATGGGACAACAACACCCGAATGGCACGTGTGATAAGACTCTTCATCGATACCGTTGAACACGTGTGACACCGCCTCTAATCGCAAATTCTCAGCCATTCACCTTCAAATCTCTGGGCCCCACCACTCCCAAGCTCATCCACTCTACGTACATCTCTTTCTTCCTTCCTTCGCCTGTCCAACGTCTAAAATGATAAGGACAACATAGAAATCACAATCACTGTGGTGGCACTGGGACCCCATCCATTTTTTTGACCTGAATAATCAGCCAATCAGGTGCAGGCCACGATGATCTGAAGACGTCCACGTCATGGGGTGGAGATTCCCTCTTGTGGGGTTTGCTCGGTGGAGGCTGTCGGTGAAAGCGATCGGTCTTGTTGTTTGAGAGTATATCAAAACCATACACGTGGGTGGCATCTGTTCCATCCCCATCAACTCTTGTCTTGGCCAGCGGTGGTGGGTAAGAAACTTTCAGAAGCAATTCCAGCTTCCAGGATCAGGTCGCCACTTGGCAAGTTCTTATGTCCCGACTCTGATTCGCCTTAAAGGGCAAGTTATTCAATTTCAACAAATTTGTTACCTCAGCTTCTTTTTCATGTATTTGGTAATTAAGCTTATGATTCCTAACTTAATTTGTGGGATCAGCACAACTTTATGATAAGACAACTGGTTTATCATCTTATTTTCAGAATAGTTTCAAACCCTTTGCTATAATTGTGGACGAAGTTTGTCCTAACAAGTAGCTAATGATGATTCCCGGAAGGATAAGCCTCAACATCACTAAAATTTCATACCGCCATGTCGATTTTCCATTTTTATAGTGTGGACCTACACATATACATTGTCTATACATTTTGGTACCTAACTTCTTGTTTTGACAGATATTAGTGAGGTCTTAGTTGTTACTCCAAAGCTACACATATGCTTTCGATTCCCAATCAGATGAAATTGCAAGTTCGTTTCTGGAGTACACGTAACTGCGAGTTTCTAACAAGTCAATGCAACGTGTAATAACAAGCATACCTATCGCACGTCGAAAGCCATTGTATAACAACACTTTTTATATAAATTTAGAAGGTACCATCTTACATGTAAGACGGGAGATACTGGTAAACCGCAAAAGGCTTAAGCTTGGTGTATCAACGACATGGTAATGAAGGAAAGCAGGAGGAGGAAGTGAGAAGATTACAATAATACCGAATTAACTTCATTGAATACAACCATCAACCAAATTAATTTCAGGACATCTGGACGTGTTATTTAATTACATGAAAGTTTCACCGTCACCAATGCCATCTCAAGAAACCCCAATACGAAAAGGACTACAACTGTGGCAACTTTTTATCATTCCCAACTAGAGTCTACGAACAAAACCCAACATCACACTTGCATTTCGATAGCATGGACTGTGTTTATTACTTATTCGCAATGACTCCTACAATAAGAAGCTTCGAACACGACATGAGGCGTATATACAAATGGTGTAACTTAGTAGGACCACGACCAAAACGCATGATCTTCAAAACCTGCAGGTGCAGGAGGGTCCGAGTATTCCACAACTTCAAGCTTTGGAAATACATATGGAGGCAAGAGTCCCTTGCTTAAGTTGTCATCTTCATCTTGGGACAAATCAGACTGCTCTGCCTCAAAAACATAAGAAGAATCACCAGCCTCCAGGAATGAAGAGTGAACCCCATCAGTGTAATGCGGGCTTTCTGAATCAAATATATCACTTTTGGCTGAGCTGATCTCTTCCTGTTTACACGCCAAAACTGAAACTTTGGACACTGCACCCTCAGAAGCTGAATCATTATCACCAACCTGTTTTTCCTGTGGTTCCCGTGATAATGTGTCTTTGACAGATGATGAAGTTCCGTTGTTCTGCCTAAGAAGCAACTTGTCCGACAGTGATTCAACCTGACAAACATCAAACATCATAAAGCCACTCCAACACTTAAAAACATCAAACATCATAACGCCACTCCAATACTATATCCAAAGAAACCAATTTCAATGTTTACCTCGGACTTTAGCTTGTCCTTCTCTTTGAGAAGACCATCATAATCAGACTTGAGAGTATCATAGGTCGTTTGAAGTGCCTCATAATCCTTCTCAAGCTGCTTTGTCTTCCACCTTGCTCTGCGATTCTGGAACCATATGGCGACTTGACGAGGCTGCAGACCAAGGTCCTTCGCAAGCTCTATTTTCCTTTCGGGTTCTAGCTTGTTCTCGACCTCAAAACTTTTCTCCAGAAATTGAACTTGGTCAACAGTTAGTCTCCTCTTCTTTTCGGGTTGGTGGAAATACTCGTCCAATTCATCATCTCCATTTCCTTCATTATCAAATGACCCAAAAAATGGCCTAGTCAATCCATTCACGTGGTGAACATCCTCAAAGCTGACCATGGATCTTCGGCCTAAATTCCAGCCACCCCATAGTTAAGGCTTAGAAGATGAAGCACGATTAATATTAGCTAGTTTTTACGCTTCAATTTGCAGCTTCTTATTATGAACATTACAAACTTTAATAAGGACATAAGTTTTAGGAAATCTCCATATCACAGATTACATGGAATAAACAGAACAGAAAACTAATCAAGATGCACAACAGAGTAAGAATCAAGGGAGAAGCTGGAGAGTAATATGTAGAACGATCATCAAATACAACTGCAATTACGTCAATCATATTAAAAATTCATTAATTTGACCAAAAAACAAAGATGCTTTATACTTGCTCTCTGTATTGTATTGTTCGTCGTCGAAATAAAATACAGGAAACAAAACAAACAAAGATAGCACTACAGATGGTCAACGAAGAAGGGAATTATGGGAGAGAAAGAGAAGGTACCAAGGAAGGACGGAGAAGATCCAGAAAGGAAAAATGCCTCGGGGGGCTGAGAAGATCCAAAACTACTTTTA
>JAOQMR010000006.1:24456543-24471979 GCA_027563865.1 Erythroxylum pelleterianum | reverse complement strand
ATCAACATTTAAAAAATGATACTTAAAAATGTCAAAGGAAAGAGGTGGATGATAATATTGAACATTAGATGAACCTGTTTACTCGACACAACAAAGTAGACATTTAACTACATTTTTTTTACGACGTTCTAAAGATAGTCTCTATAAATAGGGATGTTCAAGAAAACTCACGAACCGTACATGAATTGTATGAACCGAACATGTAAACAAGGTTAACCGAACTTGAATTCAGGTTCGACTTGAACCAAACCTGAAAAATCAGGTTCATGATTCAGGTTCAGGTTTCTAACTTGCAGTTCTAGGTTAACCGAACCTATAGCAAGTTAACCGAACCGAACCTGATTTATAGTTTTAGGTTTAAACATGAACCTGAAACACCAAAAAAAAACTATCATATATTTAAATATAATTTAAGAGGATATTAATATAATAAATTCACTAGTATTTACTATATTAATTCTTGAGTAAAAAAAGGAAGAAAAGGAAAAAAACTACTTTAATTCTATGTTATTAAACATTAATATTGAACATTGCTATTATAAGTAACAACTAATGCATAACACTCAATACTTCTATGTCAAATAGTAATTAATATGTGTCAAAGTTATTGTTCAAAGTATTAAACTATTAATAGAAAAAATTAATTGACTAAAATAGAATAATCATTTAGAGATTAATTAAAGAAATTAATAAGTGTAAAACACATTTATTAAGAAATCCTACAATTTTAGTTTTTTAAGGCACATATATTAGCTTAGATATTTATGAGATATTATAAACATTAAACAAGCAAGTAATACTGATTCTTAAAAATATATAATATAGTTGCTAATAAATAATAAGCATATAATAATATTGTCTTATACAAATACAAACATAGTTTTATTTATTAGAAAGGAATGAAAAATGAGTTGATTTAGTAATAGACTATGGGATTGTATTTTTTTATATGGCTGCGTTTTTTATAATATAATATTTGAAGTTTTAACTATAATATTAATTGCATTTTCTACACTAAGTTAAAATAAGAAAATTGATATTTTTTGTTTATTAGTTTATTATTATTATTTTTATTTTAACATGATAAAATAAGATTTGATGATGTTAGAAGAATAGTTTTATTTTTAAAAAATCAATGAGGTCTAGTAGAACAGTTCGTTCCCTCATTGATTCATAGTAATAAGAAGCCATATTGCGTGTATAATTCATCTTCAAAGTCCTATTCTAAGAACTTCTGATTGGAAAGTAATAGAGAGCTCTATTGAAAGTTTATTAAGAAACGAGACATTACCATAAAAACCTTACGTAAGATTTTGTGTTCAATTTTTGTTAACATAATGAATACTAATCATTTTAATATTTAAATTGAGAATAGCAATGTAGTTTGTTCTTATATGAATCATTGATATAACAATGTAGCTTGTTCTTATATGAATAATTGATAAAATTGCTAAGATCACTTGTAAATTCAATTCTTCTAAAAAAGGTAATTCAATCCACTAGTCTTAATACAAACCTTGTAAATTTATGGCTAAGATTGCTTGAATCACAATTGATCTTTTATCAAATATCAACCATTGAAGTTGAAAGGTTGTTCCCTCGATGAAAATAAAGGAAAATTAAAGGTCATTCTATTCGTTCAAAAAAGAAACTAATGGAGATACTTCTCAGAGCATTGGTGGTGTTGACATGGCTTCTATAACAACTTCTGGTAATCCCCAAACACCTGATTCTAATGCATCAAATCTCCCTAAGCCTCCTACCACCTCTTCAAATAAGAAACGATCTTGGGTTTGGGAACACTATGCCAAGTCAGGTGAAGCTAACGATAGAGTTGGTGTGTGTCAATACTGTAAGAACTCTATTGATTGTAAAAAGAATAATGGTACTACCAGCCTGATCAGTCACTTGAATATATGTGTTAAGTATCCATATAACAAGTACAAGGAACCCGAAAGTGGACAAAAAACTATAAAAGGAGCAATAGTAGCAAAAGGTGAAGATGGCACATCACATAGAATGATAACATGATGTTTGACCAAGACAGATGTAGGAAGGCACTTGCTAGAATGATTATTGTTGATGAGTTACCTTTTCGTCACGTAGAGCAAGAGGGGTTTCGTGATTTTTGTGCAGATATCCAACCAAAATTTAAATTTCCTTCTCGCACTACAGTGACTGGAGATTGTTATGCACTTTACTTAGAAGAGAGAAAGAAGATGAAGGAGTTTTTTTTAAGAAATTGCCTTCCATGGTTTGTCTTACTACAGACACTTGAACATCATGTCAAAATCTCAGTTATATGTGTCTCACGACACATTTTATTGATAATGATTGGAAATTATGCAAAAGAATTATAAACTTTTTCCCAATTTCTGGTCATTCAGGTGATACAATTGGTAGGGTTGTTGAGACTTGTTTAGTTAGTTGGGATATTAAAAAAGTATTCACTATAACGGTGGATAATGCAAGTTCAAATGATGTAGCTATTCATTACTTGAGAAATAGAATTAATAGTTGGAAGGGTGGTGTATTGAAAGGTGAGTTCATACAAATGAGATGTGTTGCATACATCTTAGGTTTAATTGTGAAAGAGGGGCTGTCAGAATTGGGTGATTCAATCATTAGGATTCACAATGCAGTGAATTATGTTTGGTCATCTCCTGCTAGAATGGCAAAGTTCAATTTTTGTATAGAAAAAGAGAAAATAGACATCAAGAGTATTGTTTGTTTAGGTGTTGAAACAAGATGAAATTCTACTTATTTAATGTTAAATTCAGCTTTGAAATTTCAGAAAGCATTTGATTTATTGGAGAGTTAAGATTCTAAGTATGTTGAAGACCTTTCTGAAAAGAAGAATAGCAGAGGTGAGAATAAAAATAATAAAGGTATTCCTAGTGAAAGTGATTGGGAGTACGCACGTAACTTGCTGCCTTTTCTTTCTAACTTTTTTATGCCATTTTAAAATTGTCTGGCTTTTATTATGTAACTGCTAATGAGTACGTGAAAGAAATTTTTGGCATTGGGATGGTTATTTCAAAGAGATGTAGACTTTGTGATTTTAGTGCAAGAAACATGGCTATGAAGATGAAGAAGAAGCATGATAAGTATCGGGGAGATGTTAATATCAACTGCATGTTGTTTATTGCCGTCATTCTCGATCCACGTTGTAAATTGAAGTATGCGACCTTTGTGATTGGTAAAGCATATGATGATGTCAAATCTGAGCAGCTGTGTAAAAAAGTAAAAATCACTTTAGATTTGATGTTTGATTTCTACCGATCCTCCATGTCTTTTCTTGTTGCACAATTAAGTGTCCAATCTCAAGCTTCAAATGATATGGAAGTTGATAACGTCAAGGATATTGTAGCATTTTTGGATAATATTTTTGATGAGTAGGAGGCTAGTCAAGCAAGTGGGGAAACCAAAAGTGAGCTAGATAAATATTTAGCTGAAGATTGTGAACCCAAAGACAAGACTTTCAATGTCTTGAGTTGGTGGAAACTAAATCCTGCTAGGTATCTAGTGCTTGCTTCAATGGCTCGAGATGTTTTAGCTATGCCTGTATCTATTGTTGCATCTGAGTCGGCTTTTAGCACAGGAGGTCGAGTGCTTGATTCATTTCGTAGCTCTCTTACTCCAAAGATAGTAGAGGCTCTTGTTTGTAGACAAGAATGGTTGAGAAAATCACAAGCTCCTTTTTACGTGGAAGAGAGACTTGAAGAACTTGAGCAAATTGAATCAGGTAATCTAATTTACTTTACCTTGTTTTAACATACAAATAAATAATTTCAATTAAAAAATAACGAGTCTAACTCTTTTTATTCTTTATTTTCTACAAATACGGCTTCATGTATAACAGTGGATCATCCTACCATCCTATTCGGAGAATAATTGTTTAATAATTTATCTTTTGTTTTCTAGTATGAATCTTTTATACGACATTGGTTGGCTTATTTTTACTTTGTTTGGGTTTAACATATTAGATTAATCTTTGATGGATTTCATATGCTTACTTTTATGAATAATTTGTATTTGTTTTCACCAATTATTTTTATAATTTTTTGTCATATATATTGATATGAATAGGTTCTAGTTACCCTAAGAACCGAACCTGAAAATAGGTTAACCGATCCTATAGGTTCTTTAAGTTCAGGTTCAAGTTCGTGAAATTGTCGAACCTGATATTCAGGTTCAAGCTATTTATGAACGTGTCAGGTTACCCTATCATAAACACCCCTAGTTATAAATGACCATATTGCGACAATTTTTAAAATCGTCCTTAAAACTAACCCTTTAGTGACTAGCTACAAAAGCGTCACAAAAGGATCAATATTTTGTGACGAATTACAAAAATTGTCCCCAAATGGTGTATATTTAGTGACGAATGCCAAAAATTGTCACGAAATGGTCCATATTGGGTGATTATTTTTAATGTTCATCTGTAAATGAACTTTTGGTGATGCTTTTCAGAAATTGTTACCATAATTTGGTAACTAATTTTCGAAATCGTCACCAAAGGGCACAATTGGTGACGATTATGTAAAATCGTGGCTAAAAAGACACGTGGTGACGAATTTGAGAAATCATCACCAAAGGTTCATAGACGTTTAGCTACGTGTTTTTAGCAATGTTTTTCACATTGTCAATAAAAGTTGCCATTTGGTGACGAATTTTGAAAATCGTCACGAAATGGTCGACATTCAGTGATGATTTTTGAAATCATTACCAAATGGTCCACATTCAATGACAATTTCTGAAAATCATCACCAAATGGTTCACATTTAGTGACGATTTCTGAAAATCGTCACCAAAGGTTCCACAGTAATTTGCAACACATTTGGTGAGCATTTGCCAAAATCGTCAAAAAAGGGTTCACATATTTCAAAATTATTAAACTAACATTTTTATAATATATCATGATTAAGATATGTTTTATTGTAGATTTGTTTTGAATGTTTACAACGTATTGTTGAAAAAACACACACAATATAATTTTAATGTTAAATAGAAGTATTAATTAATCATTAATAATTAATAACAGTGCAAAAATTAGTTATAAAAATTTTAATAATTGTATCAATATAATTATATGATATATGGAAGGTTAACAATTCTTACAATCATAGTACAAGAACAATAACAGTTCACACTCAATAGTACGCATCTTGACCCCTAACTAGTAGAGAGGTTATTTGATAAATTCCTACAGATACAACAATAAATCAACTTTAAAGTTGTGTCCAGTTGATTACATCGATAAATGACAGTGATATAATTATTTTTTTGATTCCAAGTGACATGAGAGTTGGTAAAGGTGAATGAGTCTCTGATGTCTGGATTCCCGAGGAGGGTCCTTGCACGTTTAAAGGCACCAATTGGAACAGTGATAGTTCTTCCCTCAAGTGTAGGGTTTTTCACACCTTCTTGCAACAACATTTTCGCTATATCTAAACTTGTAGAGGATACAATGAATGAGTTGCCATATTTAGTATGGAAGACAAGTTCTCCAGATGAACTGCCAGTACGAAACAATTTACCTAAAACACAATTAGTATAGAACTTGGATATTATCATATTAGGAAACCGTTAAACGATCCAAAATTGGAGTGATATGCATACCTAAATGACAAACGAAGTCTGTGGAATTGATGAATTTTCCGCATCAACCAATTTCCCTAATCCTTTACAAATCGTTGTGACATCGCTCCCACCTCCATGGGCATACATGTCATCTTCAAAATTCAAGGAAGCTTAAAACAACATGTAGTATATATAATAGCTTCATAAAAGGAAATGAGATGTACATTATAAGGAAAGTGACGTTGTTCGGATGATACTAAACACCTTGAAGCAAAAGATCGACCATGGAAGGCAAATGATCATTAGTGTATGAAGTGGATATTTTTCTGCATTATTTATTTTTTCAGTAGGGACAATTTTGCCGCATTTCTCCCAACGATGAATTAGTACCATTCGGAACTAGTCGTCATGTTGACATTTCTTGATTAATAATGTTAAGAGGTATATTCTGCAAATGTCGACTTATAATAAAATGATGTTATGTTCAACTCCAATTTCGATGATAGGTGAAAGTAGACCAGTTTAGCACTTATACGTCTTCAATGTGTCTAATGATATGAAAGTTACCTTTACTAAAATTTCAGAAATCTATTATGTAGTTTGTGTCATATGCAAAATTTAGAATTTAAAGTAGAATAGACATGACTATGTTCTTGATATACAGAAATATAGTATTATCTATATTAAGCTATATTACTATTAATGGAAATAAATAAAAGTAAAATACTTTTGAAGACCTTTCATCAAATAGTTATGAAGCTTTGATGAGGGAAGCATTAAAGGTTGTTCGGAAGAAGCCAACCCATATACAAATAACAAAGACAAACCGTAAATCATCTTTGAAACAAAACCATAAACACAACTCATACATCAAATGCATAATTAATAACTCACAATAAACACCTAAAGGTATAAGTTAAACTTAACATAACTTCGTTAATGAAAATAGAACAAAAGAACAATACCAACTCAGTTAATGATGGTTCTTCGACGGTGATGACCACAATACATAACCTAAATAGAAGAGAGGATATTGAGAAATGTTGACAGCTTGAATGAGAATGGAGTAGCCTTTTATTGTGGTTGTCATCGAAAACCTAATACAAAACGATGTCGTTTTCCTTATTTAGGTAAACGATGTCATTTCTTGTTTACTGTAGTTTTTTGGAAGTACTATTCATTAACTTTCTATGATCTAGTGTATTGGGTTGACAAACGTCAGATGTAGCGACTAATATATGGTTCGTCGCCAAAGCCTAAGGGGTCATAAATGAAGAACAATTGCATATATAAGTGAGAAGATTAATTTAACATTTTGTATGATGTATTAGGAATACCTCATATATATTAATCAATTAAGAAAATTAAGAAAGTAAAGAAATTGCTTCAGTTTTGGGCGACGATGTGAAAATTTGGTAGCAAATTGTCCACCATTTGCGACTAAGTGTGATGGTTGGTCACATAAACGGTCTTCTGCGACTAAACTTACTTTGTCGTTAAAACCCTCGGGTGTCAATCAATTAAGAAGATTAAGAATGTAAAGAAATGCTTGGGTATAATTGGTAGCGAATTGGAGTGATAGGTGACGATAGTTTTGACCATCAGAAAAAGGCCAAAGGTTTAGTATTGGTGATGATTTATCAAATTGGTAGCAAAATTTTGTACAATTTGTGACGCTATTTTATTTTCGTAGCAAACGTTTTCCATTTGGAGACAAAATGTAGATTCATTGCCAAACTTACCGAATGAGAAAAATTAAACAAATGCTAAGACGACGTCATTTGTGGGATGAAAAACGACGTTGTCATACCGTCTGTTTAAACACAGATGCTTGCTCCCTCTCTTCTTTCCCCCTAAAATCCAGCGCCCCCTTCTCTCCTTCGTTTTTTCAAAACTGACATCTTCTTCGTGCCCTATCTTCTCCTCTATCTTGGACAACAGCAAAGAATCTTCTCCATACACTTGCTCTTTTCGTTTGGTGAGTACAGTTGATTGGAATTTTAGATGTGTCATTGAAGTCGATATTGGTCAGATGGTTTTGTGTTATATTTTGAGTTTGTTGTCGATTTGTTTGCATTTATTGGTGATGATAATGGTTGAGTGGAGTAGAAGTTGTGTTATTATTGGTGAAGGAAGGGAAAATAGACTATTTTTGTGTGTTCTTGAGTCGAAAATTACTTGCCCATAAGGTGTTCGACAAAATTCCTCATAGTGTTTTGAGTTTGTGATGTTGGAGAACCAAGGTACAATTATGTTAAAAATTAAATTATAATGTTATATTTTCTATTATGTTAAAAACAAAGTTTGGAACCTAGGTAATGGAAAAAGTAAAAGGGATAGGAGGGACACAATCATACATGGCGAAGACACCTAAACATTAAACAAAAACTTTGAATTTAAAGGTTGAAAAGTGTCGTCAGTTGATAGCAACATATTCTTGGATTTGGAAAGTAAAGTGAGGTAAACGAAAGTGTCAATACTCAATATTGATTGGTTCTTGATTTTTGGTTTAATAAGATTAGAATAGTAAGTTTATGCATCTCTTCAACGTTCTTCATCTATTAAAATATTTATTCATGTACTTATAATTAGAAAGATAAATGAGTACATAATTGAATAAAAACTGCTTGTATTAAAATTTTTGATTCATGTTTTGAATAGTTAAATAATTATTGATTCGTATATTATGTACTATAGGTTAAAATGATTGTTTGGTATGTGACAAATCTCTTCACTTTAAAAATACTTTATCAAATTCTTCAATATCCTTTTTTGTGATTTGAATATGCTTTTATAATACCATAAAGAAGAAATTTTGTATTTAGTTGGTGATTGTGTATAGAGTTTTTTTTTGCATGTGCTGTCTTCCTCTATTTGATTGGAGCCAAAACTGAAGAATTTGTGTGGCATCTTTAGGTATATTTGACAAAAGCCCTCTTTTTGTATTTTGTTGGAAATCAAGTAAGACTAGTTGAATATACCTAAAAACTAGTCATTTTAATGATTGAGGCTTATGGAACTAGCAACTATAGTGGTTGTAGGATTAATCGTTCAAGTTCCTCCTTCTTAGTGGTTTGCGATTGTCCGTCGATTCAAGTAACTCGTCCAACCCAGTTACAAAATCATTTGGACAAAAAATTGCAAATGTTGTTAATGAGAATTAGTAGTAACCATTATTGTTAATGCGAATTAGTAGTAATCATCTTAGTAATTAGCTTGTTAATTAATTGTTTTATATGTCGGCTGTCATTTCATTTTGTTGTCTATTGTTTACGTAATTGGTGCGTATGAATTGATAACATGAATTTAATGGATAGTAAATGTAGCATCCCACTCCCATCAGACATTTATGCTCGTACGTCCTTCAGACATTCGAGCACATGCCCGGTGGAAGTAGTGCTCTAGAGCAGTCACATTCAATTCTCATGGCATCATCATAAAAACATAAATATCACAATATTTAATAACCTAATTCCTCATTTTCATTTCATAAAACCGAATATACATTATAGAATTACTTACTTCATCCTTATACAAAATATCAAAGAACTATTAGAGTCTACAACTCTATTACAAAATATGCTATATGCTACATGAATGAGGAACTATACAAAATTCTATCTAAATCCTTCAGTCTCAGCTGATCGACCTTTGAGCCATTTCTTCTATCCAACATTAGTACTAGATATCTTCTAAGTTGTCTTAAAAGCTAAGCCCACTCTCTCGCACCTGCAAAGTCTTACAATTTTGATGAGTTTTGTGAATTCAGTGAGCTACCCATCATCGATGACTCACTCATAACACATAACACATACAGTTCATGTTTCAAGTTCACAAACAATTTATGTCATCATATAATGCACATCTTTCACCAATGATCAAAAAGTACCATATAACACTTGGTTCATTTATTCAATTTTTACATTCATAACGGTTCATACGATTCAATTCAATCATTCATTTAATGCATATTAAAATGTATGTGCAATGTTCATAAGACTCACTTTCATTTATTAATTTGTTGTGATCGAGTGCCTTTTTCACTGTCACGTATTTATTTTAGATACCAGGCTCATTAATAACTGTCCTTTATCCGTTGGGGGTACATGGCTCATTATACATAGTGAGCTAGAGGCTTGTACCACATTTTGATCTTTAAGCCCTTTTTCACTGGCGACTCTTGTCACAACTACCTTTATGTTATCATGCATTCATGTAGTGAAATGCATTATATGTATTCAGTCATTCACTTGTGCTCAATTTTTTTTTTGCATTCACATTCATATTCACATTCACCATCGGACCATGGTTTGGCATTCAACAATTAGTTGAGTATCACATATTCTATCAAATTCACATATAATGAGTACTTTCAATATATTATTCATGCATCAAATGTCTCGGACATTCAATTTCCGGAATCGACACATTCACATCACATGATAATTCAATTCAGAATTTAAACAAAACAATAAATTAATGTGAGACCATCTAGGTTACTCACAGTATGCTCCAGATAGCTATTGTCTCGATGTCTCGGTAATGTTTGGATGTTGTCGCTCTAATTTCTCTTCTATATCATGCAATACATACACATTTACACATTACTAATTTGCACATTTTCATGAATACTCAATCATATACATATGTATATATGATATGTATAATGCATGCTCAATGACAATCTGGGTATATTTCCTTAATTCACAGCTTATGATCATTCATACTTCATAACTCATATATGTCTAAATTAAACTTAGATTTACACTTCATTTGTACAAGATTATTTTAAGTTCATCGTTCAATTATTTACTAAAATCATTCAAGCATTAAAATATCACAAAATATCCAATTTATCATTCACCATTACTTAATACACATTATTCACCTTCTTTGGATCACATTATCCTTCATAGGATCACTTTTATTCTTATAACATCTCCAAAATTTCAGATCTGAACACTCAATCCATTCTTGAATTTATATCCTCATTCATTAGCCTAAACATATCATATTTAATCTCTTATTCAAGCATCATTATAGGTGCAATTCAAGCCTAAATGCATCATATGAAAGTACCTAACCATTTGTTGTCCCAAACCACACATAAAAGAAGCATATTGATGTTTAACCTATTCCCACGATCATGAGATGCTTCCATCCGAAAAATCCCAGCTTTGTTCTTCCAAATTCCAACTTTTCTCAAAAAAGATTTTTGGGTCAATTTTTCATGGCCATTTTGACAAAGAAAATAAGGTATTTAGGCAATACATTCTTTTAAACAAATGTTCCTATATGTATTAAGTTTCTAACCACATTAATTTCATGTAGTTTGGTTCATTATTCTGCAAGTTATGCCCAAAATACTACAAACTATTCTCACACCGCGGTAACACACTATACTTAAATTCAAACCACAATTCGGAACCCTTAGAGATATAATTCACATCCAATTCCTTCATGAAAATTGTAGCCATATGCCTCTAGTTTAATCTAAAATTAAAATCATCCTATTTGAATATTTACAGACCAAGATATAGCTAAAATACAGATGCATATTCCGTGAAAGCACTACAACTAACATATTCCAGCAACTCTTCTTTCATTTTTTTTTCCAAATTTTCAACTCCTATATGTTACATTCAAATGATGGATTTAGAGATTGGAAGCATCTTAGTGAGAGACTCAAAGAATATAAGAATTGCATTAAGCATATGACTAATATGCAAACTTGAAATGAATTAAGAGTAAGATTGAGTAAAAATCAAACAGTTAATAAAGATTAGCAACAAGAAATTATAAAGGAGAAAGAACATTGGAGAAAAGTTTTGATAAGAATAGTTTCTATTGTGAATTATCTTGGTAAATATAATTTGGCTTTTTGAGGATCCAATGAGAAACTTTACCAAGATAGTTCACAACAGAAACTGTTCTTATCAAAACTTGTCTCCAACATTCTTTCTCCTTTACAATTTCTTTACCAAGATAGTAATGGTAATTTTTTAGTATTAACTGGGTTGATTATTGAATTTGATGTAATAATGCAAGATTATGTTAGACGTATTCAAAATCATGAAATTCATCATCATTATCTTGGTCACAAAATTCAAAATGAGTTGATTTCTCTATTGGCCTATAATGTTAGAAGTTCTATCTAGGGATCACTAAAGAGGAAAAAATACTTTTCTATTATTCATAATTGTACCCCAGATTTGAGCCATCAAGAATAAATGAGTTTATTAGTATGATGTGTGAATGCCAAATGAAAACATAAAAATAGAGGAGTACTTATTAGAGTTCTTGAAGATAAATGACACATCTGGATTGAGACTTTTCAATGAATTATTACATGTATATAAGTCTCTTGATCTTAATGTCTATAATGTGAGGGGTCAAGGTTATGATAATGGTTTTAATATGAAGAGAAAACACCAAAGGGTTCAAAAGCAATTACTTAAAATAATACGAGAGTAGTATATATGTCATGTGCTTGTCATAACCTTAATCTTACTCTTAGTGATATGACACATTCTTGTGTTAAAGTTGTTTCATTTTTTGGAGTTATGGAACAAATATATGCTTTATTTTCAAGTTCTTCTAAAAGGTGGAAGGTTTTACTTGATAATGTTTTGGGCTTAACCACGAAATCATTGTTTAACGCTTGTTGGGAAAGTCGAATGAAAAGTGTTAAAGCTATTACATTTTAAGATCCTAAAATAAGATTGGCTTTGATAGAATTATTTAGATCTTATGATGATGTGAAGTTAAAAAGTGAAGTATAAATTTTGGTTGCTTGAGAGTTTTGAGCTTTTACTTGGTATGATTATTTGGTATGGTATTTTATTCGCTATTAACATGGTGAGTAAAAAGTTGCAATCAAAATTTATGTGCATTGATGCTACCATAAAATAATTAAAAGGTGTAATAGTATTTTTTGAGAAATATAGAGATAAAGGGTTTGTGATATGTGCTTAATTGATTGCATATTTATTCAATAACACTTAGTGATTAATGATACAGAAATGCTTAAAATAGTCACTTTAGTTCATATATAGTTTTAGGCACAATTTGGAAGCCAAAGAGCTAAAGTGAGTTAAAAGCACCATATTTGAGTTGTTTCTTGAAGATTCACACCCACTTGACTTCATGGAGTAAGAAGAAGAAGATTAACATTAAGAGAAGAAGAGAAAACATCAAGATGAAGAGGAATGAAGAGATGGCTCACGACTGTAAGTGGGCTACATGGGCGTGAGACATCTCTCACACTGTGAGACACTTCTCACAGCTGTGAGACACCTCTTACGAATAGTAGTCACACTCGTGACTGCTCTACCGCCTCATCCCAAAACCCTACATTTTCATATAAAAGCAACATTATGGTGACAACAAAGACATGAATCATTTTGGGAAAATGTTCAAAAGGGTGGAAGGCTCGATTTTGAAGAGAAGAAGGGACAAAGCTCCAATCCCTTAGAGACCTTTAGAGAGCTAGCTTCCTGATGCCGGTTCAGAGGTGACATCGACACCAAAGAACCCAGTTAAACATATGTTTCATTGTTTTTGTTGTTCTTTCTCTCTTTAAGGATTGATTGTGTTATCCTATGCTTATGGATTTGGGTATACATGTATGAATGATCTTTATTCTCATTATCGTTAGATTGTTTATGTATGAACCTATTGTTAGAATCTTAAACACAATACATAATTATTGTGTTTGGATATTGCTAGAGTCTTCAATATAATCCTTTGTTGTTATATTGAGATTCATTTGTAGCAATTAATGGTTTCGGATCATCAAGGATACAATTCGTAATTTTTTTGTTTCCGATTGGTGTCGAATCATTAAGGATAACATAGTCTAGGTTAAGTGACCTGAGCTTATATGGTTGTTACCTTGATTAATCTGTTTTTCTAATTCGTAATACGATTGTCCAGTTAAATTTAGAGATCGTATCCTAAGTTGTTCGATAGTTAGGTTTAATTAACGAGCGTCTCTTAATTAAACACAACCTAAGGGAAAACTAGGGTTAATAGAGCTTATCATTGACCTACGATTAATAGTTGTTAAGAGAGGTAAAAAAACCAACAATCAATGAAATATGTTTAATTGAGTGTAAGCTGATATTGAACCGATGACCAGGTCCTTAACAAATTCATCACTTTCATCATTTTTGCATATTTCTTTAATTTGTTTTCATTAGTTTAGTTTTACTTTATTTTGTTATTAAACCAAACCAAACCCTACCCCCCCCCCCCAATAACTTAAACACCAACTATTTTCATGACAAAAGCTAATCGAACACTTTTTGGATCTAGTATGAATATTACCCAGATTCTTTCAAATGAGATGAATGTAGAGCCTACATTTTCAACTTGACACTGTATTATTAGGAAAAGACAATTTGATGAAAATGATCACGATGGAGAAATACAATTAGATGAGAATTTTTTTAGAGTTAATTACTTTCTAGTTGTTGTGGATATGACAATTGTTTCGTTGAAGAATAGATTTTAACAATTAACAACATTCGAAAATATTTTTAGATTCTTATTTGATTCAAAGAAGTTGAGGTAGTTGGATGATAACGAATTAAGAGACTGTTGCACTAATTTTACAACAACTTTCTCTCATGAAAATGTGTTCGATGTGGATTTAGATGATCTTTTCTCTGAACCAAAAGTGTTGCAAATAACTTTGCCAAATAAGTTAATGGCATCAGTTGAAATTTTAGAATTTGTAAAAGATGCAGATTATTATCCAAATGTTTCAATTGCTTATCAAATTTTGTTGACCATGCCTACAACTGTAACATATCTGAGAGACATTTTTCAAAGTTAAAATCATTGAAAACCTACTTGAGGTCATCAATATCATAAGAAAGGTTGAATAGTCTAGCCATTTTATATATCGAGAAGGATAAGTTAGACTATATTAATTTTGATAATATTATTAATGATTTTGCATATAGAAATATACGAAAAAATTGTTTTTCATAAATCATGATCATCTGTGTATTTGTTAGGGCAAGTCTCTTAGTGTTTTGTAGTCTAATATTGTTGTTCGATTGCTACCATTGCTATTTTGTTGTTACTACAACTATTTTTAGTGATTTTATTATTTTTGACATTTGCAAGATATTATTAGCAGATGTTATGATCATTTAATATTTTGTTATATATGTAGACTTATAAATTGAGTTAAATATTTATGGATATTAAATTTTAATAATAAAAATATGATTTTAAACTTTACATATTTGTTTATTGTCGACTTATTGAGGTCTTTTATTTTACTTTACATAGGGCCTATAAAACTTCAGGAACAACCTTGAGGGTGAGAGATCAATTTTTTTATAATTCCTTATTAAGTTTAGTGGATTTGCTTGTCAGTTTAGCTTGTGATTTTTTTCACTACACTGGAGGATTTGTCACGTAAGCCTTAGTGTTTATTTCATCGTTAAGTTTCTTATTCTCGTATTGTTTTGTTGGTACAAGTTGAAGAGTACTTTCCTATCGTTAATATTTAGTTGATCTTTTAGAGAGTTGTATTATTACCTCCAACAGTGCTTGTAGTTGTACACAAAAGCAGCAAAACAGAGAGTGCAAAATCATAAGAATACTTTAGGTGATCATCATCAAAAAACGCAAATTTTCATTGCAAGTCTAGATTATATATAACTTGAAGAATTATCTGATTCATATTTTACATGCTTCAAGCCTGATACAGAAGAGCTATGGGTGTTATTGTTTTCAAACCCGTTTTAGGAATAAAATACAGGAGATTGATCCAAGCAATAAACACAAAGGATGTTGCAATACTAAGGCTTGATTGAGACTAGTTGTAAAATTTGCC
>JAOQMR010000006.1:24409948-24421609 GCA_027563865.1 Erythroxylum pelleterianum | reverse complement strand
TCTTGCCTTCTGTTTCAAGATAGAAGCATGGAATTGAAAAGCTAGCTAGTAATCCTGAAGATACTGGATTTCAGCTTGCATCAAAGCTGCATTATTGGGAAAATCATAACATGAATGTTGTGTTTCTATAACCTTTACCTTGAGGGTTTGTAAGTTAACATGTTGGTCTAAGGTAAGAAATTTAATAACTTTAAAATGTCTAAGCTTTAGTGTCAGTTGGTAAGATTTAAATCTGTGAACCTTAGTATCCACGGTCTGCATCATAGAAACTGACTAGATTAGTGACAACATTGTAGAATCTGAATAGGGCTCCAATACGTTTACTGATGGTAAGTTGTTGCACATGCATGTTTGTTTGATCAGATATTAAATTTTCACCAAAATGGACAAAGGAATTAGGGAATTGATCGAGCTAGAGGGTTTAACAAGAGTTCGGTCTAATTTTTTCCAAATGAGCAAATCACCATACTGTTTATTTGACCTCGTAAGTAATCGGCCTGAGAAAGTGGGATCAACTAAATGAACCTTCATCATAAAATTTGACAACTCTTTAGTTAGCCCAAAATGGTACCTTCACCCTTCTTAAATCTCCGAAGAATTTAGAGCACAATTGAAATCACCAATGACAATCCACGTAGCTTGCATCCTAAGTTGGATATTTAACAAATTAGGCGATAAGAGCTACCTCTGAAAGCCAAAGTTAGAGGCATAGATCAAAGTAACAACAAAAGAATTGTTTGAATTTATCAAGTGACAGAGAAGGTGCAAATGTTGATTAGATTCCTCAAGTAGTTGAACATATTTTATTTATTCAGATTTTTCAAGATTCTATAGTTGCTAATTTTTTGCTTAAGTTTGTTCCTAATATCTCTCACACGTGGTTGAGGAAAAATAGTGAATGTGTTTTTTGTTGCTATTGTAAATACCTATTTAAAGGCTAGTTGATTCAACAAAGAATAACACTGACAAAAATCATTAATTACAATTTCAGTCCATCAATTATTTTCAGTGGTACATATTTCTTTCTCTTTCTTTATGTTATTTACCTTTCGTTTCAGCATTGTGGTATCAGAGCTAGGTTGAATAGCCACCAACAACAATGCAGTAAGTGTCACTCAACTGTAGATCCCTATTTTTAAAGGAGAAAATTATCTGTTCTAGAGTATTAAGATGAAGACCCTGTTCAAATCGCTAGACCTTTGGGAGTTGGTTGAAAGTGGATACCAGAAACTGATGATGAGGACAAGCTACGAGGGAACAAAAAGGACTCCAAAGCATTATTTTTTATACAACAAGCAGTAAATGAGAGTATTTTCTCTCGATTGCAGCAGTGAATACAACGAAAATAGATTGACATGTATTGAAAACAATATATCAAGGTGATTCAGATGTACTAGCCATAAAACTTTAAACCTTTAGATGTGAATTTGAGAATTTGCAAATGAAACATGGGAAATTTGTGCAAGATTTTCTATATAGAGTCTCAAATATTGTTAATCAAATGAGAACTTTTAGTGAGCAATGTCCTGATACAATAGTTGTGGCTAGAGTATTAGGGAGTTAACTCCAAAGTTTGGTCATGTAGTGGCTGCAATAAAAGAATCTAAAGATTTATCTATTTTGTTATTTAATAAACTAGTGAGTTATTTGCAAGCACATGAGGAAAGAATGAATATATCATTAGAGCAGGGTGAAGGAAAAAAATTTCAGGTGAAGAGAGAGGCCTTTTTTCAAACAGAAACATTACTAGCATCTAGGTATAGAGGCTAGGGTAGGGGAGGATATCGAGGCTGAGGTGGTCGTGGATGAGGACAAAGACAGTCCATCCAATGTTATAATTGTAAATGCTTTGTTCACATGGCATCAAACCGTTAGGAAAATGAGAGGCAAGAAAACTATGCTGAGTAAGAATCAAAAGAGGAGGAATTGAGGCTGTTTATGGCAAAGAATGATGATGTGCAGATCTCTAATAGCATTTGTTCTGTGATAGTGGTTATTCTAGTCATATGACAGGAGATTAATCACTGTTTAAAGAACTTGATGAGTCATTATAGTGAGACTTGGAGATGATAAGAAAATGCAAGTTGAGAGCAAAGGAATTGTGGAAGTCAAAAATAGTCATGGTAATGTAAAACTTCTTTATAATGTTTACTTTGTCCTTAGTCTATCGAAGAACCTTTGGAGTATGGGACAATTGTTTAATTTGGTTTTTCTGTTCTGTTTGATGATGATAAATATGTCTAATCACATTAAAAAAATCAGGGTAAGTAGTAGTTGAGGTACCTATGACACATAACAAATTGTTTCCACCTGATTTGTCTAGAATTACAAATTATGCACTTGTAGTAAAAGAATCAGATAAGTCAAGAAGTGGCATTTAAGATATCAGAACCTGCATGAAAGGGGGTTAAAATTGCTCTTTCAAAAGGAAATGGTATATGGGCTGCCTAAGATTAAATCCTTGAGTTTGTGTGAAGGTTGCATTTAAGGAAAACAAAGTAAAAGTTCATTTCTTGTAGGAAAGTCTTGGAGGTCATCTTGTTGCTTAGAGCTTGTACAAGCTGACTTGTGTGATCCTATGAAAACTGAATCCCTTGGTGTTAGTCAATATTTCTTGTTATTCATAAATGATTTCAGTTGTATGAGTTGAGATTACTTCCTACAAGCCAAATCTGAAACATTAGAGACGTTCAACAAGTTCAAGGAACTTATTAAGAAGCAAAGTAGAAATCAGTTAAAGATTTTATGTATTGACAAAGGTAATAAACTTTTGTTGCAAGATTTTAATGTTTTGTGAAGAGCAGGGTATACATAGGGAGTTAACAGCACCATACATAGCAGAACAAAATGGTGTAGAGATGCAAGGAGCATGCTACAAGATAAGAATCTTGCTAATCAATTTTGGGGAGAAGCTGTTGCTACAACAATATATTTGCTGAATTTATCACCAATAAGAGTTGCAATGGATCAAACTCCATATGAAGCTTGGTCAAGTAGGAAATCCCTAATAAGCCATTTGAGATTTTTGGTTGCATTACCTACAACTTAATTGATTCATAAAAACGCAACAAACTTGATGAAAAATTTAGCAAATGTATTTTTGTTGGCTATTTCTCTAATTCCAAAGCATTCAAGTTGTATAATCCTATTAATGGTAAAGTAATCATTAGTAGGAATGTTGTCTTTGATGAAGAGGCAGGTTGGATTTGGCATGAAAATCAAGAAGGTGTTTAGCTTGGAGGAAGATGAGGCACCAACAACCACTTCTTAACAGCAACAAGCTTCACCAAACTCTTTTATCTTTTCTTCCCCAACATCACCTGATTCAACATCATCTAAGGAGACGCTTCTAAGAAAATTCAAATCATTAAGAGAAATCTATATAACCACACAAGGTATGTTTGTTGCTGATCCAACTACATTTGAAGGAGCAATACAGAAAGAAGAATGGAGTAATGCAATGAAGGAAGAGCTTGCAGCAATTCAAAGAAACAAAACATAGGAAATTGTGGATCTTCTTGAAGGCAAGAAAGGCATCAGAGTAAAAGGAGTTTTAAAGACAAAATACCATGTAAATGGCACTGTAGAAAAGCATAAAGGTCGCCTGGTAGCAAAAGGATATTCACAATAGTAAGGAGTGGATTATGAAGAGACATTCTCTCTTGTTGCTCGCTTTGAGACGATAAGAACTATCATAGCCTTGGCAGCTCAAGTAAATTGACATATTTATCAATTTAATGTAAAATCTACATTTTTAAATGGAGAATTAGAAGAAGAGGTCTATATTGCACAACTAGAAGGATTTGTTGTTTCTGGAAAAGAAAAACAAGTATATAAGCTAAAGAAAGCTCTTTATGAGCAAGCTCCCTGGGCATGGTATGACAAAATTGACTCATATTTTCTACAAATTGGCTTTGAGAGAAGTAAGAATTAACCTACATTATACATAAAAGGCAAGGTACTAATCTTCTTCTTGTCTGTCTTTATATTGATGACATGATATATTTGGGATCTTCTACTTCTCTCATTAACAAGTTTCAAATTTGCACGAAGAAAGAGTTTGAAATGACAAAGTTAGGTTTGTTACATTATTTTTTTAGCATAGAAGTGAATCAGGTTGAAGATGGAGTGTTTATCTCTAAAAGGAAGTATGTTGTTGATCTACTTGAGAGATTCGATATGATTAACTCTATTGTTACTGCCACACCTATGAACTTAAATGAGAAGTTGCAAATTGTTGACGGCATTAGACTAGCAAATGAAAAAATTTCCGAAGCCTTGTTGGTGGATTAATTTATTTAACCCACATCTGGCCAGATATTTCTTTTTCAGTTGGAGTTATTTCAAAGTTTATGCATGCTCCTACAAAATATAATCATGATGCTGCAAAAAGAGTCTTGGGCTATTTGGTTGGAACCATTGATTATGGAATCTGGTATGGTAAATTATCTAATTTTAAGTTGGTTGGGTTCATTGATAGTGATTGGGCTGGATTTATAGAAGATAGACAAAGTATTTTAGGCTTTGTTTTCAAGCTTGGATCAGGAGTAATATCTTGGGGTTTAAAGAAGCAAGTTAGTACAGCCTTGTTATCCTCAGATGTAGAATATATTGCTGCAACTTCAATATCTTGTCAAGGAATTTGGCTTAGAAGATTGCTAGCTGACCTTGGTCAAGAACAAAAATAAGGCAACTGAAATTTTTTTTTGATAATATATCAGTAATTGCTATGTCAAAAAATAGAGCTCATTATGGAAGAACAAAGCATATTAACACTTGGATCACATTTTATTAAATATCTTGTTTTAGATGGAGTAATTTTTTTTGAAGCATTGTACTTCAAATAAACAGGTTGCTGACATTTTTACAAAATCGCTTCCCAAGGATAAGCATGAGGCCCTTAGAGTTTGAATCAAGGGAGGGATTTGTTGAAGACTGATTCAGAATTTAATTTATTTGTTTTTATTTATGCAGATTTTTCAAGATTCTATAGTTGCTATTTGCTGAAGTTTGTTCCTAATATCTCTCAGTCGTGGTTGAGGGAAAATAGTAAATTTGTTTTTCTGTTGATGCTTTAAATGCCTATTTAAAGGCTAGTTGATTCAATAAAAAAATAGCACTAATTCATTAATTGCAGTTTCAGTTCATTAATTATTTCCAGCGGTACATATTTCTCTTTCTCCTATTTACCTTGCATTTCAGCAGCTAATAACTCTTGACATGTTTGTCAGTAGAAATCACCGAACCAGAACGCTTTTTAATTGATCAGTATAATCTTCCACAGAAGCCCCTGACTATTGCATGAACATCTTCAGTTTACTCTCCCTAGATGCTTAACAGTTTGCCTTGACGGGCCCTCAAGTTTAAGCAACTTGGTAAACTGCATCATCAATCAAGTTCGTTAATAGACTATTCACTACCTATCAATACTTGCAAATGATCAAAAGAGGTTTTACTCTTCGTGCACACTCCACCAATTAGAGACATTAACATAAAGATATACACTGAGACCTGAGACGTCTTGAGCTCTAGTTCATCCCATTCTAAAGAAGGATTGCTTCCTTCCACTATTCCTGTCCCTGCATAGATTAATGCTCCCAGGCCCTAGACCAAAAAAGTGATCAGCAACTTCATTTTCTACCAATATAACCTGAAGAATCAACTTATTCTCATGGTTATGGGCCTTTGTTTTCTATATTGAATAAAACGGAACTTATGTTTTTTTTTTTTTTAATATTTCACTTCTGTTATGCTGTTCTAATATCTCAAATGCAAATGAAAAACTCACGTCAGCTTGACATTCAGAATCCGGGCTTACCTTTTCTACCAATGCTGATCTGATGCCAACAGCAAACTCACTCTCTCCTCCTCCAAACCAACCAACAGGTCCAGCATACATTCCTCGATCAAATACTTCTGAAAAACATGAATCAAAATACGCAAGTTATTCATTGGAAATATACTTGACCTGATCAGGCATTCCATTCACCAAGATGTTTCGAAATGGAGATGTCAAGAACAACCCTATGGAAGTAGAACAAGTTCGATACAGAACATGCATACCAGTTTCAGAAATTAATAGACGTGCTTCTTCCGTTGGAAATCCGCAAACTGCTGGAGTAGGGTGAAGCGAAGACAGGATATCAAACTGGAAAAGAAAGAAGTTTCAATAATAAATATTTATCTTCAGAACATTATTGAACAAATCTACCGTTGAAATCTATGATCAGAATCGAATATTTTACCTCGTCGTCTTCACTTCTTAAACTTCCCGCTAATCGCGCATATAAATGTTGAACTCTTGGGAATTTCCTTATTGCTTTGTTTGGTTCAATTACTACCCCCTTGCACACAGCCTGCAAAGCAGAATAGATGATATTCATTAGGATGCAAAGTTATTAGATATAAACGTAAACTTCAATACCAACAAAAGGAAAAGCCCAGCTGAAGCATGTCATTTGCACAGAAGCAGTTAATAAGAGGATATCTAAGAGGGTATACGTGATCTACCTACGTACTCTATGCAACATTGCAATGAACAAGGCAAATGTGGCAGTATAACTTGTGTCTTTTCACGTCTAAGCAACAGAAATAGAGAGAAGAGGGAGAGGGAGAGTTCTCAAGAGACATGTATGAGCCATTAGTGGTTGCCTAATTGCTCTGTTCCACTTCCATTTTATAGGCCCTCTTTAACACACAACCATGTCCCCATCACAGTTAAGGGAACAACATGGAATTTAAGGATTTAAGTATTGGGAAATTAACTTACCTCTAACTTTCTCTTTATGCTATCCCGTACTATTGTAAATTCAAGATGGTCTTTGGGACTGACAGAAATATTACAAGACATCACAACAAAAGAACCCATCAGTTGTTTGATTTCAGAGCGTATTCGATAAGAGGACACTGCAAAAGTATACCTGGAAAGTAAATCAAGTTCAATTTGAAGATCTTGAGCAGTCGATCCACCTCTAGCTCGGGTTCCAGCCAAAGCCTCACTGCTGATTCCTAGACGTTTTCTGTGAAATAGTTGCTCTGGCTATTCATGAAGTTTGTACAAGTCAAAATACTAGAACATAGAATTGTGTTTAGCATTTGATAGAAACTTTTTGATTGTTGAAACCTAAATAAATAAATTAATCATCATAAACAGAATGATCAAAAATAAAACTCCCAACTTTGTGAACAGTTTAGTTCATCTTTGTTTATGATAGGCATAAAAATTGATTCTGTTTATCAATAACTTCATGTTCCAAACCTACCGTATTCCCTATAAATGCTGGGGCATTGGGAGGCTGTAGACAGAATTGGTAAGCGTTTTCTCCTTCAACCTGCGAGTAGATCTTGAGCTTTCAGCTCTTACTAGTTTTTAAGCTGTAAACCTTGTGTAATAAGACTTAATATATGATTACCTGTAGACAGGCCAACCATGTTATAGGATCAATATCGTTAGCAGTTACAACTTTGCTGCTACGAGCAAGCACGACCTAAATTAACAGTTTGAATTGTTCAGTCGAAGTGAAAATCTGAAGAGAATAAGCCTATGAACTACCTCTGTAAGAGTTCATTCAAACACCTTAATGAGTGGAGAACAACTGTTGATTATCTGCAAAGCTCTCTGAACGCCAAATTCCCAGTATGTCTTGGTAGGAATATGAACATTGCCAAGAATGAATGTGCTGGTAACCTCTTTGCTCAACTCTACAACAGTTGAAGAGACCTGCATAGTAAAGGACATGCATAAACAAAAAGTTCCAAAGATGCAACTTCCGATATTCATAGTATCAGTTGGAGAACTAGAGTACAAACCCGATCCATTGTAGTCTGAAGTGAATTAATGGCTTGATCCCATGTCCAAGAAAGGGCGATATCCCATGCTACAGTTGCAGCAAGCATCGAACTCCCTTCAAGCTCATCTAACTCAACCTGTCATTTTAGCATCTTACAGCAAGTCTTTTAAAAACTGCAAGAAGCATGATTCATGTCATGGCGGTCATATGAAACTCCTCGTAGGAGGAAGACAGTTCATGTACCTGAGGGATAACGAAGTAAAAGGAACCAAAGGCCTCCCATTCTGATGATATGTCAGCCTTAGCATCAAAACGTATAGCCCCATATGCACGAACCAAAGGACATTTGGCCGATAAGAACCTTTAGTTGCAAGAACATAAGCATATCATTCCAGTTTCGAAGTTGCCTGTTTTCTATCTTCTTCTAATATGAATTAATTCATGTTACAAGTTTTCTTTAATTCAATGGAAGTTGATAACATAAGAAGTGAATGAAAATTATGAAGCGGTTGATTGTAGTACCTTTTGATGGATTTCCAGTCGTTGTAAGAGAATGGATGGACATGCCTAAAGAGTACTGCTGATCCAACACCGGACATGCTGACCAAGTGATGGCCAGTGGGGTTATGACCATTGCCATTGCCATTGGCCAAATCCACCAAAAGATCATCGTCATCAAGGCTTGGCTTTCGACCCGAAAAGAAGCACCGTGGAAGGAGCTGTTGCTGTGCATGTAGCCAACTTATTGCTTCTATTTGTTCTACAATTGGCACCTGAATTCAATCACAAAATATAAAGTTGGTAGCTATACCCCATACATTTCGCAGTGAAATACAGGGCAAGTTTAGGTTTGTTATACACTCGCGACTTTTCGTTGTGTCTGCTAAGCTCTTATTATATATAGACGAAATAAAATATAGGTTTTTAATCTTAAAAAAGCATGTTTAAGATATAATAATGTTTTCCTAAATTTTATTAAAATAAATTAAAAAAGAGAGAAATTCATGTAAATGATTTATTTTAGTTTTGTTTATAATATTAAAATACACTGAATAATTATTGATATGAATCATATATCATTTTATATGTATTCTAAAATTATACAATTTTTAAAAAATATTACTTACTAAATAAATTTATTTAACCAATATAATTAATTTTCTCACTAAATTTAAGAGTTATTTCAATTACAAAAAATATTTATTAAATTCTTATAAAATAATTATACTTAATATATAAATAGCACTTCTTAATATAAAGATTTGCGCTTAAACTAAAACAACATTTCTTCCATCTTTATATTTCCAGGATTCATGGTCTCGAACCCTTCAATTTTCGCATCGTCTTTTCTTTTCTTTTTTTCATTTGATCACTGCTAATATCAGCATCTCTCCACTTCAGGAAAAATGGAGTTGGCTTGCCAAATGCCACGCCATGCCATTTCCAAGCCCCAAGATAAGGCCTGGTCTGCAGATAAGGAAGAGAGATGCTTCGTGCGCACACAACACAATGCCTGCCAACCACGTGGCAGAAATCCCGTTTCTCTCGGCCATTAGCCGATTTTAGAGATAAAAGTACGTTACTGGTGCTGCAAAATTACCTGTAGGCGAACAATCCCAGAAGTGGAAAGTGGAGGCTTAGCTTTCAAATCACAAATGGCCAAACTGAGAGCTTCCATAGCCAACGCAGGGTTTGGAACTGCTTCAAATGTACGGGTTTCGATGGTGCCGATTGGGAGTTTGGAGTTTCCTCCTTGGCAACCATTCATGGAAAGCGAACATGAATGATATCTCTGGATA
Source organism: Erythroxylum pelleterianum (assembly GCA_027563865.1). NCBI lineage: Eukaryota > Viridiplantae > Streptophyta > Magnoliopsida > Malpighiales > Erythroxylaceae > Erythroxylum > Erythroxylum pelleterianum. The sequence goes on along the minus strand of JAOQMR010000006.1, from coordinate 24,412,020 downwards.
TACATGTTAAAACATCGAGTAATTAAGCGTAAACACGAAGAAATTAAATTTAAGAAGCATATAAACACAGGTACCAAGTCAGGTCGATAAAGAGGAGCATAAATAAGCACTTACTTTGCGGATATGATGAACTAGATTTCTGTAGGAATACTGATGGGAAGAGATGTTAAAATATGTACCCCATTCTGACTCCACTGAGCGAACAGAAATGAATTGCCTAGCTATAGCAGTAGCTTCCATGAGAAAAGAAGATTGGTGGCGAAGAACGGATGAACACAGGCCCGTATCCACTGCAGCGGCCAATTATATGGTGCTCTGTTTCTATAAACTAGCAGATAGTCAATGCGCAAATAGGCATTGATATAATGTACACATAATTTAGAGTTAAGGAGTATTTCTATATATGTTATGTTATGTATAGTTATAGATGTATAAATGAATATCGTTAATTTCTATATATGTTATGTTATGTATAGTTAGTTATAGATGTATAAATGAATATCGTTAAAGTTCAAATTTTGAGGGAAAATTAAAAATGTGTGATTGCAAATAAAATTTCGTGAGAGAAAAGAGGTAAAAATAATAGTTCGAATGTTTAGAATAAATAAATAAAATAAGTTAAAAATAATAATTAAAAATAAATGCAAATTTGGAAATGTATAATACCGAAGGAATTAAAAAGATAAATGGATAAAATATTTGGGTAAAAATTGTAAATTTATATACAATTTTGTAAATGAAAAGAGGAAAAGATAAAATAGTTAAGTAAAAGTGGATAGAAAAAGGTGTAAATAAATGTGTTATAATATTTTAGTACAGAGATTACAAAATAAAGAGAAATTTTTTTAAAAAAATTATACAAATATAAGGAGCTACAGCGTGATTATCATTCAAAACTTTTAAGGAGTCATGAGTGTGACTTGTTAATCATATTCGCGATCAAGAAAATAAAAATAAAATTTTAAGGGAATTGAGGAGTATTTATAAATATTTTATGTTATGAATGGTTAAAGATGTATAAATAAATATTGTTAAAGTTTAAATTTTGCGAAAAAAATGAAATTTGTAAATGTGGATAAAATTATTTGGGATAAAATAGGTTAAAATATAAGAGGAAGAATATTTAAAGTGAATTAATAAAAATAGTTAGTAAAACATAAGAATGAAAAAATAAAATAAAATTTGGAAATGTACAGTGTAATGTATCTGTTATAAATGGATGAAATATGCAAGTGAATATTTTTAACTTTATACATAATACATAAATTTATTATAATATTTTAGTAAAAAGTTAAACAATTAAAAAATTAAATATCATGAGTCACGGGACTGAAAATTAAATCCCTAAAAACCTAATCTTTCAATCCATTTTCAATTGAGCCCCATAAGTAGATTTCATGCCCACAAGACATAGCCGTAGCGCACCAATGAAGATGCAACCCAGGTGATCTTCGCAACGCATCAGACGACTTTTTCACGTACCCAGCAACATCAGCTAGGTTTGAGAAAAATGAATTCACGTCACCCGAATTTTATTCAAACAACCTCCGTTTTGATTTGTTTCGGTTCCTATGGACTTCAATCCTAATTTTGGAGCTTTTTATCGTATTTTGAAATTATTCGGTAACTTTTCGGTTGCCCCAAAGAATTTTCGGATTGAATCCGAAAATCACTAAATGTCACGAAAATCATCTGGTGTCACCTAAATCTCCAAAGTACATTTCGAGGCTTTTAAAGCTCCGTAGCTTTTTAGAGTTTTCTGAGAACTTTCTCATCTAATACATAACCATTTCTAGTTTATTCGTGATCTCTGTTACATCCTCAATAACACATTTAAATGCTTAAATTACTATAATATACCATAAATAGATCATACTCTATAAATACATGTACAACATGTTATCTAGCACAATAATCAAACTAGGGTATCACCCGTCGCATAAGCGTTGATGTTTTGACGACGCTCTATACCAATGGGTGATGCGAAAGAGATAAATGTCACAACCGTGCATGCATAATTATAATTAATTAATATACTTAATATTAATATCTAGTACTTAATAACAATGGGA
>JAOQMR010000006.1:24398513-24409113 GCA_027563865.1 Erythroxylum pelleterianum | reverse complement strand
AAGAACTTTTTTGTTTTCAAATTGTGAATATGTTGTTATTGTAGGTTCCAATCATTTATACTTAGACTTATTAATAACAATTAAAAATTGTAAAAGTAACTGATATATTTAAGAACGAAATATAGAATGGTGTATATAATATTATGGTTTGTTAGAATGAAAAGAAGATTCAAACCTTTAAATAAAGAAAAAAACATTTCCAAAGAAGTTATATCCTTCATCTTGATCAGTCGATCCTTATGTTATGAATATATCTTCTAACTTGATCATCATGTTATGAATAGATGTGTATGAACAATTCTATAAGATATGTCATTTATTATTTGGTAATTATGTAAATCATATGATACCCTTCAACTTGATCCTCATATTAGAAACTTTGAATTAAAATTGTTGGAAATAGAAATTGTTTTATGAATGTATTGTTGGAAATGGAAATAGAAATTGTTGAAAATAGAAATTGTTTTTGTATGATTTGTGGATGTTGGAAATGGAAATTGTTTTATGAATGTATTGTGATTATTGAAAATGGAAATGGAAACTGTTGAAAATTGTTAAAAATGGAAATGAAATTATGTATGATTTGTGGATGTTGAAAATGGAAATTGTTTATGTATGATTTGTGGATGTTGGAAATAGAAATTGTTTTATGAATGTATTGTGATTATTGGAAATGTAAATGGAAATTGTTGAAAATTTTTGGAAATGAAAATGAAATTATGTATGATTTATAGATATTGGAAATGGAAATTATTTATGTATGATTTGTGGATGTTGGAAATGGGAATTGTTTTATGAATGTATTGTGATTATTGGAAATGGAAATGGAAATTGTTGGAAATGGAAATGAAATTATGTATGATTTGTGGATGTTGGAAATGGAAATTGTTTTTGTATGATTTGTGGATATTGGAAATGGAAATTGTTGAAAATTGTTGCAAATCGAAATTGTTTATACATGTTTTGTGTTTGTTGGAAATGGAAAGTGTTTATATATTTTGTGTAATTATATATATTGAATGTTTTGAATTATTAGCTTTTGACTTATAGTGAATTGTGTTCCATGAAATTGAATTGTGTGTAATGTAATCATACAGAATGAGTTATATTATATAAGATGGATATGCATATTGTGTGCTGAAATAATGTGTTATTTATTTTTATATATGCATTCATTTATTTTTACAGATAAATGGAAGAAAGTTCAAGTACTCATGATCAACCCACTTCAGGAAGATACAACGATCCAGCTTGGGCTCATACTACATTGGTTCCCAGTATGAGAAACCATACTATTTGCTAGTTTTGTAACAAACTTTTGAAAGGTAGAAGAATCATCCGATTAAAAAAAACATTTAGCTGAGGTTAAAGGAGACGTGGAATCTTGTAAAAAAGTAAGTCATAATGTGAAGTGGCAAATAAAAACATTGCTTAATGAATATCAATATGAGAGAGATAGAAGGGAAAGGGTTGAATTTTGAAATTGGTAGTGGAAGTTCATTTTCCAGTTTCAGTGGCGATTTTGGAAATTTTGAAGGTGGAAGTGATAGGTGGTGATAGTGCTACTGGTAGTGTTCCATCTTAGGCTCAAGAAGAAGCACATGAATCTGATGTGAGGAAGAGAAGAAGGCAGGTGACTAGTTTCTTTGCACCACGAACAACTCCTAGAGCCCAACCTTCAATTCGTAGTACAATGCAATCAAGAGATGCCGCTCACAATGTCGATATGGCAGTAGCTAGATGGTGGTATGATACAATTTCGTCATTTAATGCTTCTCAGTTTTATTATTATCAACCTATGATGGATGCAATAGCCTCTTATAATCCAGGATACAAAGGTCCTTCAATTGATGACTTAAGAGGTAAACTTTTGAGTTATGTTGTTTTTGAAATTATAAGTTGTTTGGATGAAAGAAGAGTGAATTGGGGTACTTATGGATGTTCAATCATGTGTAATGGTTGGACAAATAGGAGATAAGAGCCTATTATAAAATTTTTGGTTATTCTTCAAACGACTCTATGTTTTAAAATCTATTGATGCATCTGGCCTTATTAGAAATACTGAGACTTTGTTTGCAATATTTGATAAAGTTGTGAATGATGTAGTGCCGAAAAATATTGTTTAATTTATTACTGACCATGATTCCGCTTATAAAGTGGCATGGAAAATGTTGCAGAATACGTATAATTCATTTTGTTGGACTCCTTGTGTTGCTCATTGCATTGATCTAATGTTGGAGAATATAGGGGATCCTAGGTATTTTCCTATTATTGATGAGACTATGTAGAAAGCTAAAAATGTGACAAAGTTCATTTATAATCGTGCATGAATATTGAATTTGATGAGAAAGGAATTTACCAATGGTAGGAATTTGTGTCGTCCTGCTGTGACAAGATTTGTCACAAATTTCTTATCACTTCAGTCTTTTGTTTTAATGAAGAGAAAGTTAAGACAAATGCTTACAAGTGATAAGTGGATTGTATCTCAGCATGCTAAGTCTAATGCTGGAGGGGAGATTTGTAATATTATACTGGAAGATAGAAAATTTTGGTCTCAATGTCAATTTGTTATCCGAGTTTGTGAGCCTTCGGTGAGAGTGCTTTGCTTGGCTGATAGTGAAGAAAAGTCAACAATTAGTTATATTTTTTATGCAATGGAAAGAGCGACGGAAGCAATCAAGGCCAATTTGAAACATAGGCCTTCTTTATACACACCATATTTTTCAATCATTAATGAGAGAAGGGAAAGACAACTTTCTTCTCCATTGTTTGCAGCTGGGACATTTTGAATCCTAGTGTCTATTTTAGACTGGATCTTACTAAGCAAGATAAAGTTAATAGAGGAATGCTTTTTAACTATTACAACAATTGTTAGTATTGACACGATGTAAGATCTTTTAAGCTCGCAAATAGAGCTTTACAAGTTGTCTTATGGAGATTTTGGAATGCCGATTGCTATTCAACAAAGAGGAAAACTTTCTTCAGGTATTAGTTATTTCCTTTTTCTTATTTAATGAAAATTAATCATTACTTTATTTTGTTTATAACACTACTTTTGTTATCTTATAGCTTACAGTTTCTTGGCGGGATCAATTTGGAAATGGTGTTTCAAAATTGAAAAGTTTTGCAATTGGGATTTTAAGTTAATGTATGAGTGCAACAGGCTGTGAACGAAACTAGAGCACATTTGAATTTATTCACTCACAGAAAGGGAATATATTGGAGCATAAGGGGTTGAATGGTTTGGTTTTTGTTCATTATAATTTAAAACTTCGAAAAAGATATGTTATTTTCATTATTAGCATTATTAATTTCGATATAATTTCTTATAATTTTCTAATAATTAAATTTAATTGTTTACTAAGACTCTTAATAGCACAAATAGTTCAACTAATCTAATTTCTATTGATAATATTTATCTTTTGGTGGATTGGGTTTTTGAAGAATCAAATTTGGTAGATGCGAATGATTTGGAAGATAATCTTAGATGGGAAAGCACTGACAAGTCATTTGATGCATTAAATTTGAATAATAATGATGATGAAGCTCCTCTCAATAATGAGGATTTTGTACCAAATGATCACTGGGGTTAGTGTAGTTATAGCAGGTATCCTCCTGTTGACGATTGAATTTCGTTCCAGGTTTTTGTTTTTCCTCTTCTCTTAATTTTACTTATATTTGACGTTTATGTTAAATTCTATATATGTAATGTAATTGTAAAGATTTTTGTTTCAGGTTTAACTTCTACTTGATTGTTTCTTCGTCATAAACTCTTTTTATAAATTGTTTAAAGATATTTATTGTTCTTTTTATTGGATGTTTTGAATTTGATGTAATTATTATTTATTAAAATGATGAAATTGTATTATTGTAATATTTTAAATACTTTGTATTATTCTTAATTTTATATTTGTATGATGATAATTGTCTTTTTTATATTAATTGTGGTTATTATTTATATGTGAAATATTTAAAAATTATTGTTATTTCATATTAATAATGATTTTTGAAAACAGGGTAGATGTAAACTTGTAAAGTATACAGTACAACTGTACGATATACCAATGAACTATTTTACAAATTTTAAAAATTTTAGGAACTATTTCATAAATTAAAAAAAATTACCCGAAACGATACCTAGTATTGACTGGTATCAGTACAGTACCGTACCAAAATTCAATCTGATACCAAATTCAGTACGATATTCACAAATTTGATCTTGTGTCAAGACCTACTAGTAATTATAACTTTCAAATTTGGATGTCATTTCAGCCTTCTCAAATTTTGCCAACTTAAGTGTTCCTTAAATGAGTTGAAATCTTCTGTCCAACTTACCCAAGCCCTACTCTGTGTCATTCATCCACAATCACATATTTTAGTGGGAAATCTTCTGTCTCACTTACCCAAATCCTACTCTGTGCCATTCATCCACAATCACATATTTTAGTCAGGTTTAAGGAGGGACCAAATCTTCTGTCCCACTTACCCAAGCCCTACTCTATTCCATGTGACAAAAATATGTGATTGTGGATGAATGGAACAAAGTAGGGCTTGGGTAAGTGGGACAGAAGATTTGGTCCCTCCTTAAACCTCTCTATTTCAATCTCTACTGGTTCCTCGATTTGTGAGAGTTCAGGTTATTTTTGTCAAATTTAGTAACAAAAGTATTAAATGCCTCATCTTCAATCAGTGAAGTGCCCTCACCTCCACCCCCTCCGATTTGATTTCATATTTGAATCTTTAGATGGCCAACATCCACATTTTGACCTTCCATACTTGTTGCTTGCTTCTTTATGCGTCAAGGTTTTGGACCTCCACGTACTATATTTCTCATCCTTTTATACAAAGAAGGAACTATTAAAAAATATAAATACAGAAATTAATAGTAGCTAATTAGTTTAAATATTTTAATATTTAATTTAGTAAAATTTATGTGTAATGGGCCTGGCCACCTCCGTAACAATCAACGATGAAGTTAACAGGGACTTGTATTAGTAACAAATTCGAACTTTTCTAACAAGAGGCCTCATCTTGGACTCGTTCCTCATCCGTAGTTGTGCTTAGTTTCAATGGAAGCGACAGCGAAAAGAGAAGAGAAGGAGATTTTGACAATTGAGGGATACCCTGTAGAGGGATTGTCGATAGGAGGGCACGAAACTTGCATCATTTTCCCGTCTCTCAACTTGGCTTTCGACATTGGTCGATGCCCACAACGCGCTATCTCTCAAGACTTCGTCTTTATCTCACACGCTCATATGGATCACATTGTCAGTTACTCTTTCCTTTCCTTTTCCTAGCTTTGTTTCTCTCTGATTCGTTCTTCTAACTTCTTGTTACTTCAATTAATTAGCTATGCACAAGACTTGAGCTTTATATCCTTTTTTGTTTTTGGTATGAATCGGTGAGATTGTGGTTTTATTGGAGCAATATTACTTGGGAAATATGGGAGTTTTTAACAGAGAGATGGAGATTTGCCTCGCAGGATCGTTTTACAGTTCATTGAACTTTAATCCTTATTTCTTATAAATTCAGTGGATTTTACAAAATGCGAAGTGCTTTCGATGCGTTCATTAGACTTTTATAATGAACTAATCGATGGTTATAGATTGAAATAAAAGGTCCTGAAAATGTATGGGTTGTTAACAAAGTGCTCGGAAAACTGCATACCTGCTAAGTTTTCTGGCACTACTGCATTTGCAACTATAAAACAAAAAAGGAAAAGGGAAGAAAGAAGAAAGGTAGATATGTTTCCTTCTACTTTCTCTTCAGCTTATACTCTCTAAGGTGAAGTAACTTTCTAAAGAATCTTCACTTTAGTTCCAGATATGCATGTGTTACTTGGACTCTGATACAAGTGCTTAAGACAGTCATGTTGGACACTGAGGAAGTCCATTGTTTGCTGTATTATTCCGTTTCACGAGGTTCCTACTCAAGTATCTTTCTTTGCAGAGTGTCGTGCAATTCCAGCATGTTAAAACTGGAGAATTGAAATTTGAAACCAGTGAAGTTGTCAGTTGAACTTGCTCTTTAGTTTTATTTTTAAAAACAAAAGAGAAAATTCAACTGACCGCGCACCTTAGTGGGGCTTCCACTGAGTGCTGATGATGATGTTTTATTTTTCCGTATGTTTTGGTGGTTGCATAATCGTCTGTTATTGTTATTCTGTTTATTGGTGCCAGTATTGCTGTATAAAGGAAAAAGTTGTATGATTTTCAGGGAGGACTTCCCATGTATGTTGCGACACGTGGCTTATACCGTATGAAGCCACCAACAATTATTGTTCCAACTTCCATCAAAGAAACTGTGGAGCAACTCTTTGAGGTGCATAGAAAATTGGATGGCTCAGAGCTTAACAATAATCTGGTTGGTCTGGATGTTGGTAATGTCTTGTGTTCATATTCGGGGGACATACTTTGTCCCAAATAATATCCTTCGAAGCAACTTTTACTCATACTTTGTCCCAAACAATATCCTTCGAAGCAACTTTTATCCATACTTTGTCCCAAATAATATCCTTCGAAGCAACTTTTACTTATACTTTGTCCCAAATAATATCCTTCAAAGCAACTTTTACTTCTTAGCATCATGCAGCTCTCTCTTTTATGTTTAGGTGAGGAGTTCTACCTCAGAAAAGACCTTAAAGTGAGAGCATTCAGGACTTACCATGCCATACAAAGCCAGGTACAGCCATTTGGTTTCAAAACATTTTTTTTAATTTATGAAAAATCATGTTCCTTAAAATATGCTTTGACTTTGTCTGGTTTTTGACTGACTTTCTAATTGCTACTATAGGGATATGTTGTTTACTCCATAAAACTGAAGCTTAAGCAGGAATATCATGGCCTTCCTGGCAATGAGATTAAGAACTTGAAGTTATCAGGTGTGGAGGTCTGTCTTTATTGGCATTTGGAGCAGTTTATCTTTCTTTTCTCTTTTCTTTGCTTGCGCCCTGAGAATTGCTTTTCTTTCCTGTATTTCTTGATGACATTTTTTTCTCTTTTCTTGCGTTCTTCTACCCTTCAAATGGGAGAATTGTATTTTCAAGGGTCTTGAAAGTATTTGTTTTTCTGACAAAACTATTTACACTTCATTTTTGGTGAAGGCTTTTTGAACATTATGTGATTTCTAAAGATAGAGGGCTTCTTTTTCTTGTCCTTTAGGAATCTTTTACGTCTATGTGACATATTTTTACTTTTGTACAAGTTACATTAGTTTCGCAACCAATCTAAGGTAACATTTTCAGGGTAAGTGGTGGAGGGAGTGGGGTTATAGGTCTCTATAGTGACATGGCAGCAATTATTTTGAAAACAGTAGGATGGTGAAATTACCTTAGTGGATTTGGGAAAAAAAATATTGGTCATGAAACATCTCATTTCTTTTGAAGTAAAGCTTTAGAACACTTCACACTCTGCATTCCATATTAATTGAATTTTGTAAAACTATGCATCACAATTATTGTTGACAGATCACCAATACTATAACTGCGCCTGAAATTGCCTTCACGGGTGACACGATGTCTGATTTCATAGTGGATGAGAGCAATATTGATATATTGAGATCAAGGATTCTTGTTATGGAGGTGCAACTTCTTGCTTATTTCTTCACCTTGTTCTTGTCATCCTTAAGATTCAAATAGGTTATTGGCTGATATCAATTTATGTGTATTTGATCTGTTAGAATTTTGCTCCTGTCACGTAATTGCTTCTCTATTCAAGCCAGCTGATATTAACTTTGGCAATAAAAAGACGAAAATGTTTGACCAAAGGGTAGAAAAACAGGAAAGAATTTACAGAGCACAGAGAGCTACTATTGAAATCCTGATAGGTTAAGCTTTTGATATCTTTTGCTTTCATCGTTTCTTTGATAAAAGTGCCAGGATCAACATTTGCATTGATTTTCTTTGCTGTTTCTGAAAATGAATCAGATTTGAGTTATTTCTTAGAAACTGCAATTTGCAAGCAAAGGATTTGATTTTGAGTGTGTTTGTAATGGCAGACAATATGTGTAGAGATAGTAGGTTTGCAAGTCATAATTAAACCCTACATGATAGTTATCATGTATTGCTAAAGCAATCATTTGAGAAGAAATAGGGAAAAGGACTTAAGGAAGATAATTGGAACAAACATGATCATTCTTACAGCAAGCGTTCAACTCTAACAAAAAGGAATCATCATACTGAATTCGGAAAGGTTTGAACTTTAAGTAGTTAAGCATTCAGTTCAGGCACGGGCATTTATATTCACGGATGCTCAACATCTCATTGATTGTCCCTTCATCATGCAGAGCACCTTTATTGACGACTTAGTTGCAGTGGACCATGCACGAGATTATGGGCACACCCATTTATCGGAGGTTTGCCTATGACTTTCTATGATGTTTACTTTTGTTGTATACGTAGGTTGACATTCATGTGCTGAAGAGATTTCTGAAATGTGGATGTATCAGATAATTCAGTATGCAGACAAGTTTGAGAATAAAGCAATCCTTCTGATTCATTTTTCAGCTCGTTATACTGTAGAGGTATGTTTCTGATGATTCATCTGCAAGTGAAATGGGAATAATTTTAGATAAATGAAAGCACCTAAAATTAACTAGGGTGCTATGTGAAGAGGAAAAGGATAAAGCAGCCAGAATCACCTTATTAGGCTTGAGTTTCTATGCTAGCTACTTGAGATAATAAACTACTTGCATAAGCAATCTGCTGTTCTAGAGAATGTCATTGTGTGTAGGATTCGTCCTATAGCGCTGTGCAATTTATAGCGTATCCAATTACTAACTTGGACTTGTGTTTTTTCAGGAAATCCAAGAAGCTGTATCCAAGTTGCCATTGCCATTGAAAGGCCGGGTTTTTGCACTTACTAAAGGTTTTTAGGGAGATTAAAAAGGTTAGGATTTGAATGTGTAACATTTTTATTTTCTTCCCGCATCAGTTTATATGGAGGACTTGTGATATTTTTCTTTTCTTCGTTTGGTCCTTACCATAGCATAATCCTAGCACAGGCATGGTACTGTATTTACACAGGATAAGATTGCTGGCAAATGCTCCTTAGAAGCTTGTGAATTTTGGGACATGAAAAATCGGTTTTCCCAATATGAATTTGCTATTTCATATCTTACACACTTGACGACAAATCTTCAAGTTTAGGTACCCAACACTGTCGAAGCATCAGGACAAATCTCACACTTCTTCAACCATTGTCCCAAGTGCGTAATAAATGTCTTCGCCTCTTTAATTTACCATTTAGTTCGATAATTAAAGATGATAATAATATTTCATCAACGATAAGGATGCCATCAAATAATGCAATCAGAACGCAGACATTGAGAACTCATAATGAGCAATCATAAGCAAAATCGTTGATGAAAGCTACATGGGATTCCTTGTCCGAGGGTCTCATGTAGCTAGCTGTTTCCACAGCTGACAAGGCTTGACTCCCATTCCTTGTCGCATTCACCGTGGTACTCGAAATAGGGAGTCTCTGATGGAGAAAGTAGATCGGAAACAACTCTGAGACTCCAACAAGATCAAATATGGCAGGAATGACTCGCAATTTCATTAACAACCAGCGTCGCCACTCGCCACCAGATCCTAAATCTCCAAAGCCAAACACGCTTCAAAAACAAAAACAAAAACTGCCACATCAAAGTCCCAACTTCTCGAAAATTTGAAAACGTTGAGGTTTATGATTTTACATAAATGCATTCAAAAATCTTGGAATGAGAATGACAAAGTGATGGGAGAGATTTTATCTTCTGATTTCTACCTATAAGATTACACACCTCTATTGTGTTTGCTTTGCCTGGATGCTTTTTAGTTGCACACTTAAGGTCAATAGGCTACTGAGTATTTCCCTTCAAATGAAGCATGATTATGTGTAAGTGTAACAGAAAGAATGAGATTGAGGTGACGTCTTTGTTCTTATGAAAAAGGGCCTAATTTTGTGCTCAGTAAACTAATGCCTCTGGTCTGACGCATGAAAAATAAATGAATTAATGAGCCACGATCTTTAGGAAGGAAGAAAGGTGTTACTGAAAATCTTATCGACAAGGAACGACAATCAGTTGGAGGAGGACGAATGCGAGATGAAGATGATGCCGTTGTTAATAAGTGAACGGATAGATGAGCAAAACATGTTTGTTGTAAGGAAGAGGACTTCTGAGGACCTGGACTTCTGATAGCAGGATGACATTTCTATTGGGTCCGACGGCTTAATCCAAAATCAATAAGTATAGATGAGTTAATTTTCGGGTCAAGTTGTAACTTTTTTTTTTAATTTTTGAGTTTAATTCGGATTCAATTTCAACTTGAGTTATTTAAACCGATGTAAAGTTTGAATATATTAAATATATATTATTAAAATTACTTCATTTTATTAATTAAATTATTAAAAAGTTAGGTTTGATCCAAGCTTGATAGGTGCCGGCCTGAACCAGCCAGACTCAATGCTAAGACTATTTTAGTCATTACGAGTAGTTGTACAGAACCTCCAATTCTTGTTATCAGCAATTTCTTGTATTATTAGTGGTTCAGCCGGAATCTGGCTGCATGGTACGTTGCTGTTTGGATCCATCGACTGGTGATCTTCCTGTAGTAATCTGT
>JAOQMR010000006.1:24380626-24391069 GCA_027563865.1 Erythroxylum pelleterianum | reverse complement strand
GTAGCCCCATGTCTCTAGTTTAATTTGCAACTTGAATCACCTCAATCCGAGCTCTGTAGCTCCAGATATCCTCAAAAGACCGATCGATGCTCAGACTTTTTCAACAAGTCAGCTTACTTTGATCCGATCGATCTCTCTCAATTTAAATCCGAAACCCATCAATCTTGTATAGAAAGATAGAAAAATATCTTAGGAATTCAACGCTTCGAAAATTAGGTCGATCGGATGTTGGACGAAGAAGTTATGCTCAAAATAGTGAAGGGAGGTCGAATCAGAAAATCGGTCGCGCAGAAATGACCGAGCGACATTGGCCAAACGACCGAACGATAGATAGCCGAACAACTTGGCTGAATGACCGAACGATAGATGGCCAAACGACATTGGTCGACCGACATTGGCCGAACGACCCAACGATAGATGGCCAAACAACTTGGCCGATTGACCGAACGATAGATGGCCGAACGACTTGGCCGAACGACTGAATGGTAGATGGCCGAACTACTTGGCCGAATGATCAAACGATAGATGGCCAAATGACCGAACGATAGATGGTCGAACGATTGAAACCGAGCTCCAAACTTCTAATGCTCATATCTTTTGACTCAGAACTCCAAATTTGACAAACTTTGTGTCTACGGATAAGAGCAAAGACCGATCTACAATTTTTATGAAGAATTCAACAACAAATTCGGTCTCTAAAGGGGTCAAAAAGTCAATACAAAGGGGCTGATCGATCAGCTTCACACTAAATAGCATCAGAACTTCCAAAAATCATATCTTTTAAATCTCACATCCATAAATAACATATGATACATCAATTTAACGCTGTGCAAATTCCCTATAACTTTCATGAAGATCATTTACTCCAATTCCAACCGCATCAATACGGCGATCGGCCTTAAAGCACAATACACACAAATTTATACTTAATAACATTTTTCCAAAACAAAGCCAAATGCACTTAACTTCGAAAACTCATCACTTTCAATCCCGATATCGAAATATATCAAAGTTTATGGCGACAGAAAGCTTTCACCAAACACTACAAGTTTCATGCAGATCATTTTATCAAATTAGGCCTAGATCAAAAGTCAACTATTTACCCCAAAAAGTCAAACTTTCTTAATTCTTCAAAATTTAACACTTCCACTAATCACATCTTGCTTTTCAACTTCCATTTCAATCAATTCATTCACTCTACTTTCATAACCCACAAATTTACTCAATTCTCAAAGTCATCAAAACCAATCCATTTCTTTAAGGCACAAAGACATTTATCACACAATACACAATACTTCATCTTTTTTATCAAACATAAGTAAAACTCAAGGAAAACCCAATGTCTTTCATTTCATCAAATGCTCATAGATTCATTTATACTTTTCATTTATTTCTAGAAATCATACTATATTTCCTCATTTCATTCTATTTAATAAATCAAAAGAGTTCGGGGTCCAACACTTTCATTAAAGACGGTTTGCATTGATTTTTATGGTTTACGACATCCCAACGTGGAGAAGATTACAGAACTAAGGAGATCGTTAGAAAGGAATGCAAACATCTTACATTTCAAGTTTATGTTTTTTTTATATCTATATGCAGAAGTAGATCTGGTTTTTAAGGTTCTGCTTTATTTCTGCTGCATATATTTGATATATATTATGCATGAGATGCATGATCGGAACCTAACGTAGTATTGGTATATATGTATATATCAATTTGCATTCAATTCTATAAGTTTTTAAGAGAGATAAAATAGAATTTAGTTGTGGTTATTTTGTAAGGTGTTCTTGAGTGAGATAACTCGAAACCTTTAAACTCATGTATCTTACTATTTAGTTTAGTAGATTTATTGTTAGTTTGTCCCATAATTTTTACGTCTATATTGGAGAATTTTTCATGTTAAATCATGTGTGCAATTAATCTTTTAGCCATCTTTATTGCTTGAATAGCTTGTTATTAGTTGAGTAATTTCATTAATCTTGCGAGTGTTATTGTTTAGAGTGTAAGAAAAGATTCAATTTGGGTTATGTCACTTTCTTAACCTTGTAGTTAACAGTTTCAGTTAACTGACATTCATGTATGGGTAATATGTAACACCCCACTCTTGCCAGACACGTACCTGACATCCTGAGTGATGTTCAAATATGTACCCCACAAGGGTGATATGCTAGAATAGTCAAACAATTAAATTCATTAAAATTTTGATTAAAACAATGCATGCATATGCGGAAAATCCATAATCAATTTCGACCCCTTCTTATCTTTCATAAACGTCAAAATCACAATTATTATTATTCGATAAATAAATCAGGCCCACTGTTATTCATAACCATTTTCAATCGCAGTTTTACAACCATTACACATATCATTTCAATTCAACAACCACTTGGGCCCATTTCAGATACAAAACACTTGAAATCATAATATCATTACATTGTAAAATCATTTACAAACATTTCTAATTTGGAAAGTTATTACAAAACAGGAATATTCAAATACACATGTTACAATAATTGCGGAAGATTCAATTTGATACAAAAATAAAGAAAATATAAATGCAAATGTGAACTGATCTCGATCTCTCTTAGTTGAATGCAGTGGCTATACTCCCGTTTGCCCAACGGGGTAATTTTTTTAGCCTGAAAAATATTGCAAATTTTGGGTGAGTTTTACAAACTTAGTGAGTTACCATCCTCAATGGCTCACTCAATCACATAACACATACAATTTATCAATTCATCATATTGAGTCACATACATTACACATTCACTTAAAAATATATCACATTCGGGAATCAGTTAAACTATTCAAATCATACATATCATATGCATATGCAGTGCTCATGAGACTCACTTTCAATTATTACTTTGTTATGACCGAGTACCTATACCTGTCTCGTATCCATTAAGGATACCGAGCTCATTGATAACTGTCTCGTATCTATTGGAGATACCGGGCTCATTTTACATAGTTAGCCTTTGGTTCTTAATCACTTTCTTTTTAAGCTCTTTTTCACATTCTGAGCTTTAAGCTTTTTTTCGGTGGCTACTCCGATCACAACTGCCTTTATATTTCATGCATTTACGTAATGAAATGCATCAATCGTATATGATCAATCAGTCACTTTCACATGTCATCGGACCTTAGTCCGGCATTCAACATTGGCATTGAGGATCACTTTTTCATTCATATGCATATTCACATTTATAGCACATTCATCATCGGACCTTGGTCCGACATTCAACAATTATGTTAAGAAGCACTTATTTCGTCACATTATAAGTAGCACTTCAATATCGCATTCATATATCACAAGTCTCGGACCTTCAATGTCCGAATTCAACACAATCAAATCACATTCATAGGATAATTCAAAACATAATCTAACACAAACAATTAATTGAGTGAGACCGCTAGGTTACTCACAATACGCCAGATTAGCATTAGCTTCCATGATCTGGAAACATCTGGATGCGAATGTTTTATCCTACATAGTAGCATCATAAAATACACATTTACACATATTATTAATTGCCCAATCAAATGAACACTCAATCACACACATATGTATATGTGTTGTGTATAATGCATGATCAATGACAATCCCGGGTATATTATCTAAATTCACATCTTATGTTCATTCTTATTTCATAATTCATATATGTCTAATTAAACTTAGGTTTACACTTCATTTGTACATGATCATTCTAAGTTCACCATTCAATCCTTATCTTTTGTATGTGTTTAGCCTATCCTTAGGCTTACACCTCAAGAACACTTGGTTATTCTAACATCATAACTCAATTTCTCGTCATTCCTTTTCTAACATTATATACTTTCATAATACCCAATTCTCATTCACATTTACTTAATATATAATACTCAACTCCTTTGGATCATAACTATAGTCATATGAACATCTTCATTCACATTATACTCAAGCATCATTCTAGGTTCATTCCAAGTCCCATTTAAGCCTTAATTAAGACCAATTGACCTGTGAATGTCTGTTAGGCAAACATCCATGTCTGTTAAGCAGACCTTTACGGGTCACTTATAGAAACTTAAATTTTTGACCCTCTAGACATCAAAATATCTTCTTGGGCCTTCATAGAAGTTGTAGATCTCAAAGTCCTCTTTCTAAAAATACTTAAATGACCTCAATCCAAGTTCTACAGAAAAAGTTATGCCTCTTGTACCAAAGTATATCCAATTGCATCATATTTTCCATATTTCTAACTCTTTACTTATTACATTTAACATCATATGCTTGATCTATCACTTCTAGTTCAATTATTCATCATTTCTCTAATATAATAACTCCATTTCAACTCAATATTATCTATAAACAAATTATAGCCCATAATTGATCATAAACATTAATAACAAAACATACACATATATACTCATTCATCATCAAATTTCTGAACTCAGTACTCAACTTTAACTCAAAATTAGAAACTCTTAAAGACATACTTTGAATTCAATATCTCTAATTTAATCCAAATCAAAAATCATCTCAATTGGATATCTACAGAACAATTTATGGCTAAATTACAAAAGCATATCCAGTGGAATTGTTACAGCTAACATATTCCAGCCACTCCCTTCTAATTTTTCCAGATTTTTATAACTTCCTACATTTTACATCTTGTATATAGATCATCTTTTCTACTTCATTTTCTCTTCATTCTTACCTCAATTTACAACTCAAAACATTCACAAAACAAGTCATAAAAGACTATTAATCATAACCACAAAACAGAACATCAACCATGTCCATTCATTCATCAATTTACTACACTCATCCAAACGCCATTATAATGATCATTCTACCTCAAAAACATCTCTATAACAACTTATGGATCATTAATCATCATACTTGTAAACGCAAGACATTAATCTACCCATAATACTCACTCACGTTTTTGCATATACCTATCCTCAATTTGTGAACATTTAACTTCTAACTATCATCAAATCAAGAAGAGTGATGCTTATACTTACTTGCTTAGCTTCAATGTCTTCAAATCACACTTAACCCTAGCCTCTCCCATGCATCCCAAGATCATTAACTTTCATGGTGAAATGGGTTGGGTCTTCTAGTAACAAGAAGAAGATAGTAAAGTATTTAAGTGGCTCGTGATGGAAGAAAGCAAGGATAAACTTTGTGGCTTTGGAGAAGAGTGTCGTGAGAAGGAGAGAATGAATGAAGGAAATGAAGAAGATGAAAAAATGAAGCATATGTCGTGAATGGTTAAGTGAAAGACCATTTTTTTGGTAAAAGAATAGTAAGTGGTGAGTGGTAGTGACACTTGTCACTTTCCTATGGTCCCACTGTTGGTCTTTTAATTTACCAGTCTATTTGTTTCCAATTTTCAACCCAATTTTCAATGACTCTTGTCATTAAATCTTATTATCATTCATAAAAATTTCCACTACCATTTGACTTTTATTTCTACTACTATTCATTAATTGTTCTGCCACTTGGTATTTTTTTCCTAGTCCAAAAATATCTTTAAATTTCAGAAAATTTCCAAATTTTCACTAAAATTTTTGAGTCAATAATTATACTCTCCAAATCAATTCTTAAGACACATAAACTATAAGTCATATTATAATCAAATTAATCAATCATTTATACCTGGAAAATGTCAAATGAGTGCATGATCAATTCATTTTAATGTGCAAAAATCAATATTCACATATGTGCATGCTAACATTATGCATAAGCGTGAAATATAATTTTCTAATCTCTCATTGCTATTTTCTCAATTACAGAAATCTAGGACTCTAACCCTTAGTATGGGAACAGGATGTCAATAATATGATTATAGGAAGATGATTTGGGTCAATGATGCTTACCGATATTCAATAGCAGAGTAGTTGAGTTGGCAGCATATCTATATTTATTTTCAAACATCTAATTTCTCTTGAGTGCATATGAGATTCCTATTATAACCAAATCATAAATACTAAAGAAAGTTACATGTTTATTTGTATAGATATTTTGACCTTACATTTTCTAAAAGAATCTTAGGCTTTTATACCACTAATTAACATTGGGATATTTTAAATTGAGCCACGCAAATACAACACAAAGCTGTGCTTTGTTCTCATAAGTGGCTATAAGTCAGGTTCATGTTTAGTTTACATGATTCAAAATTGATTGATTCTTGAGTTGAGCTTAGATCATAAAGTACTCAAATATAATTTGAATTATTATACCCCTTGTTTTAAAATATAAAGTTCTTATTTAGATTTAATGAAATGTTTTTTTAATTGAAAATAAACTATTTTTATTTAGAAACGAGAAGAAATAGAAGCTTGGCATCTTTACTTCATAATTTTGGTATGGATTCCCTCCATATTAGCATAAAATTGTTAAATTAAAACTTGATTGGAGCATATTATGAAATTATGTTTTTCCTTGTTATATTATTTTGGCCTTATTTGGATAGTAGCTGATCAGCTAAAAATTAGCTAGTTGACCAAAAATTAGATGATTGACTTCATCTATCAGCTGTTAATTGTGTTTGGTTGTTATAGCTAAAAATAACAAGCTGCTTGTTAGCAACGTTTGGGGTAATCAACTGATTACCCCAAAACTATATGTCAAATTTGCCCAAGGTGCTTTCTTCATCTCTCTGCATTTGTTTTCAAAGTATTGGCCTAGAAAACCTGTCTGTTTCTTCGCATTTTTTAGACTTTTAGTACTGCAAGAATAATGATTCCTTGGTTAATTTCAACTGAAACCCCAATCGTAACATTCGTTCTACAATTGTAACCCTTTTTTTCAGATCCCTTTTCTGTCAGATGTGGAGTTTCAAGGAGAAGATCAAAGAAGAAGAAATGAGCAAACAATATCGAGATGCCTCCTGAGAGAGTTTCCCTCGTCATCGATCAACCATCTATTAGGCATGTTTGGAGATTTAGGGCAAAAGGTTAGTTTCTCATAAATATTAAGAATAGAAGAGCTGCAGATAAGGAGACTTACCATGGACTAACTCCATTGAGCGTGGAAGAAGAAGGAGAACAAGCGAGGGCCATCGACGATACAATCACAGGATATCACCCACCTCCGATCGAGAAGTTTCTGGGAGAGTAGAGAAAGCCGAAGTTGGTTATACCCTAATTGGAAATGTTATATCTGAGTATCTCTGCGTTGTCGTTTTGATCAAGTCTCTTAGTGCTTATGTGTTAGGCGACTTAGCTAGTCTTGTTTAATGGATGTGTGTAATAGGGATCCTTGTCAGATCTTAGTATCAAAAAGAACATTCGTTCTACAAAATTCAAGATTGTCAATACATCGTCCAGACCTCTCAAAACTCTAAAAAATTATTATTATTATTATTATATGTTCTATATTTTTTATTAGAGTTATAAACTTAATTTTTGTAGAATGTAATATATAAAATCTAAATTCTTATAAGAATATTCAATAAAATACTAAGATATATAATATTCATACCCTTATAATTTTTTTCAAAGTCATGTCCTTATAAGTCATTTTACACATAAACAGCTAATACTAAACAACTAATTTTACCAAACATCAAATGACAAATTACAGCTAATGTAATCAGTTGATAGAATCAATTATCAGCTAACAGCTAATGCAATCAGCTGATTGTCAAACAGGACCTTTAACTGTTACACTTGTACGCTTTTTCTTTACTCTTCCTATTCCTCATTTAGGCGTTGATGATTGGTTAGAATCTAGAGAAACAGAGACCATGTTAAGGCTTTGCATTCTTAACCAGGTCAAATAATTAACTTACTCGACAATATAAGAGCGCTTTACATTCTTAACCGGGTCAAATAATTAAGTTACTCGACAATATAAGAGCACGTCATATCCAAGTTATAACAATTAATAAAGAATGAAGCTGTTATTTTAAACTTAAGATCACGATATGAGCCATTTAATTTTGAGGTTTTAGTAGTGAAATGACACAACCAACATTGACTTAGTAGTCGATTAAGGTATTTAAAAGGTGGAGATTTGATCTTTTAACTGATGAGAGCTTGCATCACCGGCTATTCTTCCCCATGTAACATAGTCTACTTCAACTAGAATACATTAACGTTTTTTGTATTTGATACTCGAACAGAAAATTGCCCTTTATTATCCTCCATTCAACTCACTGACTCCGAAAAATGGCAGTTTAGTTCAATGATATTGAAAAGATTTCGAGGTCCTTTTCTGAAATTCTTCAAAATTTTCTCTTTGCCAGCTTTGGTATGTTAAGATGTGAAATAAAATAGGAATATATAATCGAATAAAACATGTAATACAATGAACATGGGATAAGATGCAGTTAACCTAATATGATTGCTTCTCTAAAAGGGATATGTATAACCCAAATCATATTACGCCAGTAATCTGTTTGACAAAAAGACTAAGAAATGAGTTAGATAATTTCGATGCTGATCACATCCATCTCCAATTACGTTAACCATGCGCTCATTAGGTATGCCTTTTACTTCTTTTCTTCTTGCTTGTTTCTGGATATATATATACCCTGTGCAGGTGTATCTATGGTCAATGTAATTTTCTATGCTTATCGAGAAAGAAAAACAAAGGTTTCAACAAGGCAAACCAGGAAGTAGAAAGAATAAATTTACAAGTGTGCAAGGTTAGACATTTGAAAGTTGATTTCCTAACCTATAACTACTTAACAACATCTACGCAAGTTACATTGATAAAATATTTATTGTACATGATTACAAGCAAAGAATGTAGTGGTAATGAGGGTGAGTCTTTGAATGAGCTGTAAAACATTCTTTTCAGAATTAAGACCCCATTTTTAATGTCAATTGTCCTTTTTTTTTTAATAGAACTTGAAGAGGAGAGGATTTATTTTAACTTATAAGCATAGAAGTGCTTTAGATTTTATCAAACAAACAAGATATCATTCTTTATTTCAATGAATATATATTGTTCGATCGTTAACTGAAACAAAATTATATATACTTAAGGATGACTCATATGATAGTTGCATCAATTATATATAAATACAGATGTCGTGTTTTGTATGTGCAAGAACCACATTGTCTAATTTTCAAAAAACGAAAAAGTACCACAATGTCTAATTTCTATATATAGCATATATCTGAGGTTGTCCTAATAATTTGTAGCGATAGATTTATGTATGTATCAGTTTACTTCAATAATAAAATGGTGCCTTCGTCAACTTTTCCAAGTATTCAGATGGTTCAGATTAAGAGAGATAGATACTTTTATGTACATGCACAAACATATAACGAGAAAAGGTCCCCTTCCACATTAATCAAAAAACAACTTCGTAGGTCAAAAGATTATCGATTGCCATCACCAGTAGCGAAGCTACTATTTGCCCACCCTCAAATTCTCAAAAAAAAAAATTTATTAAAGAATATATATATATATATAGAGAGAGAGAGGTTGCCCACCTAAAAAATATCGTTGCCCAGGTTGGATTGGATGAAAAAAAATTTCCCCCTCTGAAATAAATTCCTGGCTTCGCCACTGGCCATCACCAAGTTCGTGTTGTATACGTACTCTTGAGATAACGATCATCCTTACCTATTTTATATGTTTTTTAAAATTTGAATAATTGTTGCATTACCGATAGCAAAACTACCTTAATTATATTACAATGACTTCAACTTAAATAAATTACAAACTAAAGACATGACAAATCACATAAACAAATAATTAGTGATAGCAGAAAAAAACATTAACATTATTGATCTTTTTGGTTATTTCTAACTCATGATAGTATTATAATCATAAATATTGTCATATGACATTACTGTAAATACAGGATTGAATCAATACGAAGAATATTCCTTATTATACTTCACTTTAGCATCCCATAAAAACAAAATGAACAACTTGTTCATGCCTTCAATTTGTCTTCCTTAACTTCTACTCACCGTTATTTCTCACTCAAGCATATAATACTAAAAATTACAAAAACTATATATCTTGCATGGAATTCATTCTTATGCTTAGTTATCAAATTTTGCGTAGCTTTATTAATAACACATCTACTGCACCACCAACAACAATCACATCTCCTCTCTCCGCATCACATGCAAATGCTCCATATGTTCCTTTATGACTTTTATTCTCCATTACCAAAGAAATTCTTCCTTGTGTTAGTGGTCTCACTTCTTCGTATGAAATATGAGAAGCTTCAGCAAATGCCTTTAGTTTCATTTCTCAAAACGGATTATCACATTTACATAGTGATAGACAAAAGTCTTTCCCCAATAAAATTCAATCTCACTTTTTTATAAGAATGTTGGCATTATTTATTGTAACTACGACTAGATCCTATTCCATTTCAAGAATGTCCTAGTTAGCTAGTTGCTTAAGAAAAAAAGAGTTGATTTGTTGAATTGATGAGTGGGTTTCATGTTTTTGGAAGAGGATTGAGGTTGGGAAGTATG
>JAOQMR010000006.1:24363077-24376026 GCA_027563865.1 Erythroxylum pelleterianum | reverse complement strand
TTAAAGTTTAATTGAAATTAATATTTAATTTCAATTAAATTACTAAAACGTCATAAGCTTATTATAAATAGGCTTAAACTCTATGTAGCTAGCACTTCATGCTTAACCCTCTCTGTAAAAGTTACAGAGTTCTCTCAACCTATTATGTGGATACCGTTAAAGGCCGGACACTTGTGCGGCTACAGTGGTTGAGGCGGATAGATTTTAGAAACGGTTCGAGGGATGCATCAAGATAAAGATCAAGCTTCGGAAGGAATAAGGTACGAATTAAATTCTGCTTTAATTTGATTCGTGTTAATCATTTTATAGAATTAAATAGATCTTGGTTTTCGGGAAATCAAAAGTCACGAAAAAAGTTTCATGATTATTTCGCTACGGTCGGATCAGATCCAGGTCCAGATTTCCCAACACATTATACATGCAATCGTTGCTCTTTATTTGTGAATGCAGATGAATTTGCTTAATGAGTATTTCTAATTATGACCCTCAATAATTAGTTTCCAAATTTTTAACATGTTTGTCTTTTTAAATTTTTTAATATGGGCTATAATTCATTATAAAACTAAGTCAAATAGATTAAATTGTTTGTATTAAAAAATTTAGATTAAACATTTTAGGATTTTGGAAATTTTTAAAAATTTTTTTTGCATAAAGCCCTATAGTTACTTATTTTTCATTGTGATTGATTCACAAAGTTAGTTAATAACTACATTAAAGTGTGTTGCTAATCAAGTTTGTAACTGTTATCAATTAAATTATGTTGTCTCTTATGAATATTATGGGATTGGTTAATAATTGCACTAAAGTGACTTGTTAATCAATTTTATAATTCGATCGTGCTTTAATATTGTATTTTGGATGTTACTTGTGAATATTATGTCCATTTTGGGCACTTCTGATAATTATTTTTAATGTTTTTCAAACATCGCTTATCGTTCAACTGAATATCAATGTCTAGTTAACTCAATCCATAATTCTTAAGCGTGATAGCTCTTTGTAACTTTTAGGAGAATGTTTGGTCGACTAGATGGTGCGGTGAACTAACTAGTGTGCCTAGCTGACCGAACAGTCAACTGGACAAGAACAATTCTAGTTTTATTTTAGCATATTTTTGTAGTTTGGCCAGTACAATGATTTTAATCATCTTCCAAATATGTATAAGGTTAGGGATGGCATTCAACCCGAATATCCTACACCCTTTGCTATAAAATGATGTCATTTTAGTTTTAAGTTTAATAAATGAACCTTTTAAAACATCATTTTGGGAAACTTCCTCAAGTGAAGTTGTTTTAGATGGTCCAAGCAGACTCAAACCATGTAAATTAAGCTCGACCGAGCCATCTCTATATATGATTCTTTTTTATTTTGAGATTTGGCGGGATGTCTAAAGATTAAATGAACAAATTAAAACTAAAATAATTAAAAGGTCATACTAACTCGACAATTACAATAAAAATTTGAAAAAAAATCAAATTAGAAAACCAATAATGTAATTAAAGAAAATTTTTAATAAATAATTAGAACATAAGATTTATGGAATTGAAATGAGAAACATATAGAGGTATTTAGGTATTTAAAATTATTTTGAAAAACTAGAGAAACATGTAATGCTTTAACTGAAAATTAAGATGAGAGACCTAAAGAGGTGGCAAGGTATTTAGTCATGAACTTGGAGAGGTATATAAAGTTTAGAAATGAAAATTTGACAAGAGAGGTATTCAACTATGAATCAAGAGAGATATCTAGGATTGTAACTCAAATTGAGAAAAGAGACCTTAAGAAGTATCTAAGGTTTATATTGAAAATTAGGATGGAGGTTAAAGGTAAGAATTAAGAGACCCAAAGGGATTTTCAAGTATTCAACTATGAACCTAAAGTGGTTTCTAGGTATTCAACTTAAAATTTAGATTAGAGACCTAGAGGGGGTTTCTAAGCATTTAACTATAAGCTTAAAGATGAAACTTGAATGAAAGATTCGAAGAGAATTATGGGTATTTAACTATGAATTTAGAGTAGTTTTCAGGTGCCTAATTAAAAATATAAGATTAGAGACTTAGAGGGAATTCTAGACATTTAACTATGAGCTTAAAGATGAAAATAAAATAGGAGATTTAGAGGAAATTTGGGCATTTAGCTTTGAACCTATAGTGGTTTCTCTATATCTAACTGATTAATGATCTAAAGAGGATCCTATGTATAACTATGAGCTTAAAGATGAAAACTCGGAATGGAATCTTATGTATTTATCTACAAACTTAGATTGTTTTTCACATACAGTAAAACCTCTATAAATTAATATTATTGGAATCATGATATTTATTATTTTATAGGGATATTAATTAACCGATAAATTAATATTTATTAATTTAAAGAGATGAAGTTGAAGACGATACAGTATCTTTGGAACCAGTTACACGTAAAGAAGCACTTATCGCGTCTAGAACTCTTCATAATTTTTTAGTGCAGATCGATAACACAACACTAGAATTTTGGATGCAATAAGAAAAGTTAGAGATGAGCTTCAACTAGACTTAAATTTTAAGAAAAAACAAACAACACTATGATCATATTTCACTAAATTGTCTTAGTTATATTTGTGTAAGTTTATATAATTATTAATTTATGATATTAATGGGACCCTATATTTACATAGGGGTATTTTGAAAATCTATTATCTTATTATCTTATCAAATTTTGTTAAATTTTCAATTGGCTTAAGTCGGACCGGAGAAAAATATTATCTTAAATAGTTTATTAATTTATCGAGTATCAATTTAAAGAGGTTTTACTGTATGTAATTGAAAAAAGTTAGATTACAAATCTATATTGGATTTTAGGTATTTAACAATGATTTTATAGTAGTTTACAAGTATTTATACGGGACTTGGGATTAGGGGCATTTAACTACGAACCTATAATGGTTTTCAAGTTTCGAATTTAAAACTAAGATTAGAGAGTTAAAATAAGATTTTAGGTATTTAACTACAAACTTAAAAATGGTTTTAATTATCTAACTGAAACTTGAATGGAGTTTCTAAGTACCTAAAGCTAAACAAAAATTCCTACAGATTTTTCTCAAAATGATAAAAGACCTAAAGGTATGTAGCAAAAGCAACCATATATATAAGCAAAAATATAACCATAGGAGTGATGAGATTAGACATATTATAAGAGCAGCTAGATAAACAAGATATATTATAAGAGCAATGAGAATATGACATATCGAAAGAAAAATCATGATAAATATATCACAAGAATGATAATATTAAACATGCTATAAGAGCAGCTGGATAAATAGAACTTGTTGAAAAAGCAACACGAAATGAGAATTTTGAAGACTAATCAAGATTGGCATAAGATGGAATGATTTTTGGGTTCTATATAAACTTAGATGAGGTTTAACATTTAAGATTTAAAATGTTCAAATATAATTTACTAATAGATCTTATCTTGAAAATAAATGTAGAAATAATGGTGATATATTTAACGGGCCTAAAAGCCTGAACTAAAACGAAGGAAAGGAGATTAAAAAAATCTTTCATAATAGGTCTATAGGCCAAACTAATTTTTAAAATTAAAACAAGTAAATAAAATACACAAATTTAATTTAACTTTAAATAGTCAAACTTTAAGCAAATTTTAGCTTAAAAAAGAAATTATCAAATTATTTAGTCGTTTCTCTCTCACTCTCTCTTTATTCAAACCATTTTATTGACCTATGCATTCGCATCAAACATTTAGACAAGTATATATTGAAAATAAGAAAGAAACTAAAATAATTCTTTATTTTTATTTTTGTAGATTTAAATATTTACTAAACACTTAGAGCATTGAGCACGGGGCTTAATTAGTTGAAAAGCTCGTTATGTCTAGGCACTTTAGAACCAAAAGTCCAAATGAAGCTTCATTTTATTTTTAGCCTTATCATTTTTATGGTAATATAACTTTAATCCTAATGTTTTAGATCATTCAATTCAAATTATTACATTTTTAAAATGTTTAAAATAGACATTAAGTAAATGGAAAATAACAATGAAATTAAACTTCTGACTGGTGACGTTATTGCAAATGTGGTACTTTTAAAATTATTTTAAAAATAAGTTAGTGGGTCCAACAGATGCATAACATATTAGAGCCCGCTAACTTGTGTTAAAAACTTAAAATTATTAATATTATTAATTAGTTTAATTATTATGTATCTTACTTATTTTAGTTAAGTTTTTAACTAAATCCCTAATCTAATTTATTTAAATCAGGAAACTACTTTTCAAATTATTCTAAAACTTTAATTGAACTCTAAATCCTTAATTGAATCCAAATACCTCTCCTCTCTTTAGTTTATCTCTGGTATCACAACGTCTGGACTTCTTTGGGTTTCTCTCTTTTTGCTTTATCTTGTAGCTTAATCTCCTTCTTTTGCTCCCCCCTTCTCTAATTTCTATCTTCTAATCTATACCACTATGGTGCCAAAGGGTTATACGATATAACACGTTTAGGAAATTCATTAAAATAAAAAATAATCATAATAATTAAATAATACAAAATATGATATTTATCTTTTACAAGAACCTCAACTCAATTAAAAATATTAATAATTTTAATTTTATAATAGAGTGAGACCTATTATCTTATTTTAAAAATAATAAAAAATATCATGTCAATAATGACATGATACTTAATGGGCAGAAGCTTAACTTCGTGTAATTTTCGTCTACTTAGTGTTTATTTTGAACATTTTAAAAACTTTAGGATTGAAATTGAATGCTTTAAAATATTAAAGTTCAAGTTATACTCTAATAAAAACGATAAGGGTCAAAATACACTTTTAACCTTTATTTTTAATACAAGCTTCCTAAAAAGGCCTAGGTCTAAAAAGCTTTCTAAGTAAACCTTTATTCTTAGATGATCTTTGAAAGTCTTTCTTTGACTTAGACTCGAAGTCTTTTAGAATTATGATTCTGTGATAAAATTTATGTCTTTTCTTTATATTATCCTTATAACCCTTACTTAGAGAAAAGAGTTAAATAACATAGTTATAGGCCAAGGATTATGTAACATAAATAAATAAAAACAAAATGGGCTTTAAATTATAGACCCCTTTTTTAAACCTAAAATTAATACATTTAATAGAAATGGTCGTTAAGTATTTTCTATTAGGAAATTGACTTATAAAATACGTTATGAAAACATAATAAGCGTCCAATAAATCAAAGATAAGAGGCTAGTTTCTCTTTTTCATTTTCCATTAAGATATGGCATCCATTATCATGGACGAAATGGATATTTCTGACTTGACAAAAATAGGACATCACTTCTTCAGTCTTGGACTCCGCAGACAACTAAAAAGCTTAATATGTTACTACAATATAGCTAGAAAGAGTAAAACAATGGGTTATTAGGCTTATATGTAGCTATAATAATAATAATAATAATGAAAATTAGAACTTTTAAAACAAATAATGTAAAGAAAATATTGCCAATCATGACTATTACACTTTGTTATAATTTTTTAGCCTAAAACTTCAACTCTGGATAGCTTATAATTAACATAACTTCCTTGTCCTTATAATGAATGAATCACAAAACTCTAAATAGATAACAAAAACATTTAAGTAGAGATGCATAGTACAAGCACATCTAGTAAGGAGAAATGCTAAGTTGCATTACTTAGCAATCAAGGGTAAGAAGTGGTAGCTAGTAGTGTCTAGTTGGGTTAGTAAATATAATGAATCAAACAGTGCATAAAATATTAGCAAGTTATAAAGAACATAAAAGCAAAAGACAAATAAAAAAATGAGCTGCATCAATTGGAATATATATGAACAGAGAGAGGGAACAAATAGGAAAAAGAAAGCTCCTATTATCTTAGAGTTTTGCTTGTTTGGTTACTGGAAGTGTATAAAATATGGACTGAAAAATAAATTTGGATTTTTAATCCTAAGGGGGTATGAGCATAACTTGGAATCACATCTCAGAAATAACAAACATGATATTATCAAGATACTATTATAATATTATTAAGAAATTGTATTAATTTTATCATAATATTATTATAAAAATCACTTATTACCATCTTTTATATTTATTATTTAATAATTATTTTATTTTGTTTCATTGTTGCTAAATTAAGTAAAATAAGTTTTGCTATAGTTCTTTAATTTTATTCTTATCATAAACATCATCCACAATTATTTAAAAGTTAATAATTTATTGAATCGTTGAAAATTTATTTCAATTAATTATTTATAAAATACAAAATATTTTAATTAATTGTTTATAAAATAAATCATATAATAACCAATTAGGAACAAAAATTTTCCCATATTTATCCCTAATGTACGCTATCAAATAATGACATAACTATTAATTTGTTTAATCTCATTTTTTGTGATTGCATACCAAACATGCATAATTACGAATTTTATTCCTATTTTTCATTCTTATTCTTATTTTTATTTCGATTCCTTCATTACTAATTACCAAATAAGATCTATGATTTTGAGTTTCTAAACAAGTTCCCTTAAAAGCCTTCAACACCTTTCATAATATTAAAACTAATTTTGAAAAGAGATATATCAAAATGGGTTTAATGTAACTAACTTTTAAAAGCGAAGATAAGATTTTGTTTCCTTTTTAAATTAAATCCAGCAGTGTTTATGGAAAAAATATTAAAAGGAGACGTTTTAATTCACCTCATAAAGCACGAAACAATATTGTTGAATTAAATCTTAATTGGTAAAAATCATTGTCTATATCACAAAATTTATGTTAAATCATCAAGACATAAAACATAAGAATACCTAATCCATTGTCATAAATCATAGAGTTGAAAATACGGATTATGATCTTCCAAGTTGCTATATCGACTCATGTTTTGTGATTTTCATTAGTGATGGAGATACCGAGAGAAGTCTAATAGCCAAACAAACAACTTAGGGACCATAACCATATTTTGTAGAGGTAAATGAAACCCAAACTTAATTAGATCACTTTAATTGGGCTCAAACTTAATGATAGCCCATAATATACAATTTTCCAATAATATAAATATAAGGTCGAAAATTAATTAGAATTTATTGTAACTATCTCCCACTTAGGCGATATATATATATACATATATGAAACCTTAATGATTTTATATTATGCCAAAATTCTTATGCGCATAAATATGTTATCATCATTAAAAGCATATAGAACAATCTTGTCCTTTATATATACCAATAAGGGATAAAAGTAGTTTTCTTTACATTTAGCGTAACTAAACCTATATATTAGTAGATGAATGTTATGGATTAGGAATGGATGTGTAACATAGAAATTTCATGTAATGTGATTTTAACTTGACTATTTCCAATTAGTCCTCCTTTAAAACTTAATCTTTAAACTTTATTCTTTATGAGAATAAACTAAAAAATACATTGAGAGTGGAAATAAATTAGAGACTTTATTACTATAGCATTAACTATAAAATAACCATATAATGTGCATATTATTTGAAGAATGTTAAGGATACAATGTAACGCCTCATATTAGGGGGGTTAGAATATTAAGGAATTTTAATGCATAGTATGATTTGCATAATTGAGTTATTAAATGTGATTAAATTGTGATAAGTGGCATACTTGTTTGAGTGTCATGTTGCAGTGTTGAATAGTGAAACCTGTAAGACATGCAAAATAGCCACGTGGGTTAAGCAAAACCACATTTGTAGTTGGTGTTATTCTTCATTCGGTTAGGTTCAACACCGAAAACACCAAGTTGTATCTGTTGTGAATTTGGCATTTGAATCTTACATCAAAGTAAGAATTTTAGTTCATATAGAGAGTGTTTATTCTGTTTATCCTTTGTTTTGTTCATCCATCGAAAACTTCATTACTGGAATTTGACTTGGATCAAGTAAGTGATTCTGGTGATGTTTTAATGGTATTTTGATAATTCATGTGTTAGACTGAAATACTTGTGATAATCTGAGTAAAATGAAAATGATGCAGAAATCTATGAGAAAGGAAAAATACATCAGATGGTAGATAGAAAAGTGTAGAACAATGGAACAATGGAAACATGCATGTTTTTGTCAGTTTTTGAATTGGATATGAATCTTGGATTTTGGTCCATTTGTGTTGAGTTGGAGCTAAAAATGAGTTAGAAGAATTGTTTGAAAGTTATTTGAGTTAATTGATGTGAGATTGAGCTTTTGAAAATTTACAGTAGAGAGAGGAAGAATAGTTAGAGTTTCAGATTTGTGATTTTTTAATTGTAAACTTGAATCTGATTTGTGTAGAGATGAAATTTAGAGTTGAAAAATGGTTGTAAGATGATGGTCTGTGATAAGAAGGATCGTCCAGATGAACCCCGCTAGTGTTCAGACCAACCCTGCTATCGTCTTCAGACGATCACCACATCAATCCCCCTATCGTCTTTAGACGATCGCAGACACAGACGATCGTGAGTTCAGACGATCGAACCCTGCTATCATCTTTAGATGATCGCCACTTCGACCCCGCTATCGTTTTCAGACGATCACGACTTTGAAGATTGAGGGCTCATGTAACATCCTTCACTCTTTTGACTATATTTCCTTCGTCCGACCTCCAATTGACATAGGACTTGAACCATTTGACTCGTAAAATATTGATCTTCATTTCCACCAATAATTATAACGATATGAAATTATTTTGGAGAGATTGATTGATGAACATGGGACAGGTCTGACTGCGTGTGTTTACCATCGCCTAACATTTTTGTCCTTATCTGTCACACTTGAAAGCCTTTTGCAAACTAAACAGTTTTGCTTCTTTCGACCATAACTTCTTCTTTAGACATCCTAATGCGATGATTTTTAATTTGGAGTAAACTAGAGACATAAGGCTACAAATTGCCTGAAGAGATTAAATTCTAATTCTACCTCTAAGAATTTCAGAGTCTGATTGGAAGTTGAGATAAGAATTCTGCTGAAGCTTAAGAATAGTCCAAAATCTTTTGAGTATACCTTTCAATATACTAAACCAAATTAGATGAACTTGGTATCATTGGAAACCTAAGACAAAGAGGGAAAAATTTCTAGAAGGAAGTATTGCTTAATTACCTCACCTTCCTGATGAGAATAATTGAGCAAAGTGGACACGAAGGTGAATTGTGAAAGAAATCTGAATTGAGGGATTAAGTATGGTTTCACATGATCGATAATATGATAAGATTAAGGATAAGAAACCCAGATTTTTTATATGAACATGCATCATACATATTCAGTATACATGAATGTGCATAATTGAATTCATATTTGTGCACAATAGAAATATATGGTTGTATTGAATGTTTTAAAATAACTCTTAGAGAGACCGATTCTAGATATTGCCGGGAGTTTGAGGTAATAAAGCAACAGGGAGCTTTTGTAAGAAATTTAGATGGTCAATTTTGATAGTTTTATTTTGACTATTTTGTTGCTACTGATTTTGATCCATTGAATGATTTGCAAAGTTGTCTGATTGATAGGTGAATTGAATTTTAGAAATTTTTGTTTTGATTATGTTAAGTCCTAATTGTGGGTAAATAGGCATGCCTAGAAGGGTCTGCAGCTACTTCTGTGACACTTCAGTGACTTTTGTTATCGACACTTCGGTGTCTTCTGTTATTGACACTTTGGTGTCTTCTCTTCTATGACACTTCGGTGTCGAGACTTTGGTCTCTTCTGTGTAAGTCCCGTTACCTGCTTCTATAATAGATTTAGTAGTCATCTGGTTTGTACTCTAATATCTGTTTGATTTTGTCATAAACTAAATTATGTTCTGATTCTAAAGGGTTTATACCCTCTTGTGTTATGCAGTTCGGTTATTTATAAAACTCTGTTCTGAAATGCTTTTTGTCCGACTTATTGTTAAAGAAATCTTTGAATGCATGTTGATACTGTTACATGATTCAGTATGATGAGTTGTCAGTTTTTGTATAGAATAGTTATTACTCACTAAGCTATATGCTTAGCATGGTAGATTTGCCTCGTGTATGCTCAGAGAGACAAACGTAGGGACTAGGACAAGTCAACCGCAATGGCCAAAGGAGTCTGAGTTTTGTTTTACTCAAATGTATTCTTGAGTTTGTTTTTAGACTTGTATATGATGTATATACTTTAGATTTTTGTTTGAAAGTTTGTAATAACCTTAATTTAGGCTGGTTTATGAAATTATGATTTATAATGTATGTTTGTTTGAGATTTTGGAAATGCATGTGTGAAATGTTTCGTATGTTTTGAAATGTTTCATATTCAGTATGTTATGTTGTTTGCTTGGCGCCCTGTACCCTCCCAGGGGGTATTAGAGTGCCACATACAAACTCCCATTAAATAGTAACACCCTCAAAAGGTACTACACCCACACGAGTGATGTGCTCATGAAAAACCTTGGGTGGTAATTCTTTAGGAAGCGAATCTGTAAGCATAAAGTTTATCCCAATATGTTTAATAGGCACCTGACCACTCTAAACTCCATCTTTAACCATTAGGAAGTTGATGTCTATGTGTTTAGACTTTGTCAAGATCTTATTATTGTTAGAATATATGGTTGTGGAATTATTGTCACAAAATATCTTAAGTGTTCTATCAATTCCATTTATAATTCACAACCTCATGATAAAACTTTACGACCATATCCCATAATTGGATGCTACATAACATGCTATAAACTCCACTACTATAGCATTATTCTAGTAAATAACATATATATATATATATATATAACTTGAAGTATATTTCCTACTATCTTAACATTAAGCAAAATCAGAATCAGAGTAACAAATGATCTTAAGCTGATCCATTCTCCTGTATATGAGTATGTAGTCTTTAGTTTTTCACAAATATCTCATGACTTTTTGTGATGATATCTAATGGTCTAGTCTAGGATTGCTTAAATATCTCCCTAGCATCCTAATAATGTACACAATCTCTGGATGCATACATACTTGAGCATATATAAAACTCCTTACTGTTGACGCATAAGAAATCATTTGCATCTCTTTAGCCTTAAAATCACTTTTAAGGCATTGATTAAGACTAAAATTATCTCCTTAGATATAGGGGTTATCATCCAGTTTACAGTTTTGCATGCTAAATCTCTTGAGAATCTTTCTAATGTAACCCTTTTATGATAATCTAAGAATACCTTAAAACCAATTTCAATGTATTTGAATCCTTAATACAAAAGAGGCGTCACCAAGATCTTTCATCCCAAAATTTTGAGATAGAAATCTCTCCATTTCGTACAATAAGCTTGCATCATTACTGGCAAGCATTATATCATTGACAAATAAAAGAAGAAAATATATTTGTTCCCACTGAACTTATGGCATACACAATTTTTAGTCCTTAATGGTACCCAAAAGGGGGTGAATTAGGTGTTTACAAAATTCAAAAAAATTTCTAAATAATATATTTAATTAATAATAATCAATATAAATAAGTATAAAGAAATTGCTCTATATAATTTAATCAAACAATTAAACAATGATTTAACAAGGATAGGGAGGAGAGAATGCAAACAAATTTATAGTGGATTGATAAACAACCATTGCCTATGTCCACTTCAAAGACACTTTTTAGAATTATATTATAATTCTTCTTTTAAAGCAAAGAATAACATTTGTACAGTCTTTTTCGATAAAGAGGAATTCTTCTTACAATCTTCTTCTAAGGTGAAGAGGAACCACAAACTAGTTGGATCACCTCTATGTACAATATTCAATACCCCAACAAAGTATTACAACTAAAAAATATCTCAATTATTCACTTGATAACTCCAAAATGGCTCACTCATATAAATATAACATAATGATAATCAGATGACTGAAAAACTATTTAACAAGTGTGTATACAATACCTAAAATCTTCTTAACGCTAAAACTAATGACAAAACACCTATATATAGGATTTTAGGACCCAAAATAGTCGTAGGAGCCAATAACTAGATGTTATAATGCTATATTTTATGCAATTGTCAACCATTATTCATTAAAAGCTCCAAATTCACTAGCCATTAGAACATTGGTCATCTAGTACACATATTGGTCGCCTAATGCATCAACCAATATTGCTACAAACTTATAGTACACTAATTTTACTAACTTTAACCTATGTTGGTCAACTACTTACCCATATAGTTCAACCAATTACCTTGAAAACATGATTTAACAACTTTAAATGCTAAAAACAAATTTGTTTAATTTTAATCCAAATATAATTAAAACACTTCCCAAAATATTCCTAAAGATTATTTTAAAGATTAAAATCAAAAGCTTAAATTCCTCTTGACGAATGTAAAGACTCATATAGTGAAGTAATATGAATGATTATGCATGGTGACCTTTTTGGATTCATCAAATTGACAAAAGTGAACTTATAAATAATAATACAAAATGTGAAATGACCTTAATGAGCATTGATCTTCTTTTATTCTCATTTTGATCTTTATTCCATCAGTAGCAAACTTCAACTTTTCTTTACCAACTTTATACACTATCTTTTTGAGTTTATTACTTCATTTTGTTCTAATAATAATTTTCATCAAAATAATAAGCACTTTAGTAGTAATTATATTTTGTTGTCATCAAAACATCAATTGGAACCTCCCTTCGTTCAACAATCTCCCTCTTTTTGATGATGGCAAAACATTTGTGATATTAGAGAATTGAAGAAAATTAAACATATAAAACATAATTAAAGATAATGATTAGCTCCCTCAATTCATGCATAAAACGTTATTCAATATGAAAATCATAATTCAATATCAAGAACAAAAGAGATATTCAAAATCAAGGACATATCCATACATAAAGATAACATAAATTTACTCAAACATATTATATAAAATAAAAGAAATACAAAATTCATAAAACAATAACTTCCCTTAAATTTCATGACTCCCTAAATGCTATCACTCTCCCTAATTTTAATATCACCAAACTC
>JAOQMR010000006.1:24312541-24329570 GCA_027563865.1 Erythroxylum pelleterianum | reverse complement strand
GGCTCAGTGAAAGAATACTTGTAAACGTTCGAAGAGATAGTGAAATCTCAGAAGGTTATCTGAGGACTGGACGTAGCTCACGGTTTGGAGTGAACCAGTATAAAATTACTGTGTCAAACTCTCTTAACTTTCTCTATTACATTACAGAGATTTTGATTTGTTACATACACAAGTTTTTTTAGGGAATCTTTTACGAACAAAAGTTATCGTAATTCTGAATTGAACAAGTATCTTATTTTAAAGAAGGGTTTGAAGAAAAAGATAAAACAATTCAACCCCCCTTTCTTGTGTGCTGTTTATCATTGTACTAACGTGTGATTTACTTCACTACCAATAGTCCAATGTAAAGTTCTTGAACTCACAAGGTGAAGAGATTCTATAAGAGCTAAAGAGACATGATAAAATCAATAAGGTAGGGAGCAATAACTTCATTTATAAGGACCAAAAGAGAGAAAAGGTGTTCGATTAGTACAAGAAATACAATTCTTAAGTATTTTAAATTAGAATTTCTTTTATGTAATGGTTTTGATGATCAATTAATTTGGATCCATAAGTGTGAATAGTTCTTTGAAACGTGAAGGAGGGAAGGTATGACTAACA
This sequence comes from Erythroxylum pelleterianum, assembly GCA_027563865.1. Classification (NCBI taxonomy): domain Eukaryota; kingdom Viridiplantae; phylum Streptophyta; class Magnoliopsida; order Malpighiales; family Erythroxylaceae; genus Erythroxylum; species Erythroxylum pelleterianum. The sequence continues at coordinate 24,328,970 of JAOQMR010000006.1, read as the reverse complement.
TCAATCAATCTTGATAGGGAGGCACAACCACGATTTTACAAAGGAAGCAAGAGGATGCATATGTAGCTTTAGGGAAATTTACAAAGCAATACCACTTGAGATTCACTCCTCCTGTTAGTTTCAACCCTTAGGTTAATTGGCCAACTTAAAGCAAATAGGAACAGTGGAGGATTATTAAAGGAATTTCAATCTTTACTGCTCAGTACCATAGAGCTCATTTTAAGATAACATATTAGTCTTTTCACTATTGGTAATATGAAAAGGTTGTGGCTGGATGATAACATATTAGTCTCTTCACTATCGATAATATGAAAAGGTTGTGGTTGGAAAAAAAATACTCCCTCCTATTCAAAATAAAAGTTGTTTTAGAGGGATGCACACTTATTAAGAAAGTTAATGAAATGTTTGATATACCCTTATTAATTGCATGTTGAAGTGCCTTGAAAATATAATCTGTATAATTAAGATGTGAGAGAAATTAAAGGGTAATTTTGGAAGTAAAATCATAAACATGCATGAAAAGTCACGAACGACCCTTATTTTGAATAATTAAAATCCTCTAAAACGACTTTTATTTTGGATAGAAGGGAGTAGGAATAAAACAACATAGGACCTATTATAAATCTAGCCCACACATGTGGAAAGAAGTAGAGGAGTAACCATGTTGTTTTAAGGAGGAATCATAAGGCAACACTAGCCACTCAAAGGAGATTTTAGGAAAGCATCCAGCGCTAAAAGCACAAATACACCTTTTTTTTAAAGAAGTTGACTAAGATAAAGATGCCAAAATTTGGTAATGTTGTTAATTACACATAAATTAAATTATAAAATCCTATAATAAAAACAAATATAATATACATGAATGGGGATCATGCCCATGAGGAATTATAATATATTAGTCGTTATATAATAAACTAATTAACAAAATAGGATATTATGAATAAAGTTGGAAATACCATACTGGACTTGGTACTAGATTGGGTTTTGATACGGTATTATATCGATACCGGTCAATACCGGGTACTGTTTCGGATAATTTTTTAAATTTATGAAATAGTCCTTGTTTTTTTTTAATTTTGCAAAATAGTCTATTGGTATATTGTACAGTTGTACTGTATACTTTATAAATTCACATAAACCCTGTCTCCAAAAATCATAATAATAAATAATGAGGATCAAGTTGAAGGGTATGATTTACATAATCGCCAAATAATGAATGACATATCTTATACAATTGTTCATACACATCTATTCATAACACGAGGATCAAGTTGAAGGATATATTTATAACATGAGGATTAAGTTGAAGGATATAACTTCTTTGGAAATATTTTTTTTCTTATTTAAAGCTTTGAATCTTCTTTTCATTTCTAACAAACCATAATTGTAGCGCCCCCTTACCATAGAGTACACACCGGGACACCCGCAGGTCATTCCGGTACATATTCTACGATAAAAGAGAACTACGAACAAACATCACTATACTCCACATGGCATCATAAGAATAAAGCATCAATGGAAAACCACAACTTTTTAAAACCAAACTATTTCCATATCATTTCATCAAAACAGTAATTTACACAACTGTCATTTGTCCATCATTTCTAATACAAATTGCGATATAAAAGTACATTAGTCCTAACTAGGTCATCCAAAATCCCAGCTGACCGACCTGTGAGCCATAGCCTCTCTCGCCAAAATGATCTACCTGGCTCGATCAGTCTCTTCGAAGCTACGGTTCTACTCTCAATCCTGAAAAATATGTTGCAATTTTGGGTGAGTTTGCGAACTCAGTGAGGAACCATCATCGATGGTTCGCCCAATTCATACAGCACTAAAACAATTCACAGATTCTATCACAACAGCACATTCAGAAGTATCACATGATTGGATATAAGCAAATCACAATTTATAAGGCATTTTTGCCTTTCACCCATTTAAACATTCAATCAAATATGTATGTGACACTTTTCCATTTTATTACGGTGTTGTGACCGAGCGCCTGAACCGTCCTATATAAGTGTTAGACGCGTCTTAGGGGAGAGCCATCTGGGTATGTACTACTTCCCTTCGAGCTCGAGGCTCTAATACGGTGAGCTTGTAGCTCTGATCGGGGGCTACTCCGGTCACAACTGTTATTATTTGTCATGTGTTCATGTATGACATACACATATCTCAATTTAGCAGTAAATGTATCAAAATCAGTAATCGTGTCACAATCAGTAAACATGTCACAAACTGTCACATCAGAAACAAGTAATTTCACAGAGTGCACAGAGTCATAGCCAAATAATACTTCTATGTCATTTCTCCCATTACATCGGACCTTCTGTCCGGTATCCACAGTCAGAATCAATCGTAAAACCTGCCATTATCACCACAATTAACATATAATAATTGAAAGAACCATCTAGGTCACTCACTTATAACTTCCGAGCTAATGCCGGGAAGTCTCAGCAATGTCGATTGGTTGACGTTCCAAACGGGCCTCTAACAAGCTTTCAATTCTTCAATTCTTTAATCTTTACTACTTCACCACTTCACATACACATACACAACATCATCATCTTAAAGAAGAGGCTTGAGCTTGATTACATGGAGGGGAACACTTAGGGTGGGAGAAAGGAGTAGCAAGATAGCTAGAACAAGTAAGGAGAAATCAATGAAGAAAGAAGGGGATGAGGGGCTTTCGGTTGGGAGAAAGAACAAAGAAAAAATTCACTCTTTTACTTGTGTTTGGTTGAATTGCCGTGGATGGCATGGAAGAAGACAAAGGGTTTAATTAAATTGAAGGGTGTCATGACATGTGTCATGACACTTGGCAATTAAGTAAAAATGCAAGAATTCAAGTAAATTTCTTTTAAGAAAATGACATCTTTCCTATCGGGGGTGGGATGTTACAATAATATTACATACATCACTCTATATTTGGTTCTTAAATATATAAGTTGCTTCTACGATTTTTAATTGACATTAATAGTCTAAGTGTAAGTGGTTGGAGTTTAGCCTACAACATGTTCACAATTTGAAAAAAGGTTCCTTTTGGACACATTTACATCACTACTTTCACACATTATCTATTATAAATATTTATGATAGCCCACACATATATATTACCAAATAATTCAACATATTTGATACTCAATTAATTATTTACCCAAAGCTAATACCCAAATACTATCATTAACTACAACCGAATTATTATTAATTTACAATATCATAATTTTATACTCAATTAATTATTTACCTATAGCCAATACCCAAATACTAAAAACGAAATACCATTTCACAAATTTTAAGAATGTGTCAATTAGTTATTTAATTCTTTGCAAGTTTGCATTCTCTGTTTTAAGTTTTAATTTAAGTTGTTTCAACTTACAAACATTCAATTGAATCAATTCACATCACATGTCATGCATTTCATTCATAAAAAAATTAACATAAATTTCTCTTAAACGGTTAAATCAATCAACAATCAATGAAACAAACCAGCAATAAACTAAAACAAAACTGTGAATCATTCAACTCCAATATCCAACCCATGCAAATCACATATCCAATTCAAAATTTAATTCCAACTTCCAACTTCCAAGTTCCAACTGATTCACAATAAAAAATGAAATTAAGTAGAAATTTTTTTTGAAAAGTCAAAACACACCCAAAAACCAATTCACAACTTTGGGTTTCTAGGTTAGGAGATGGGTCGGGTTTAGATATGAGGAGAGCAGCTGTTATGATAGTGGCATGGAGGAGTTTGAAATGTTCAGTGGTAGCGACGACGTGATATGGTGGCCCTCGTGGAGGAGGGCTAAAGAAAGTGGCGTGTTCGGGACTTCACGTGAAGGAGCCGAGCAAGGCTAAAAATGGTGTGATGCTAGCATAGATCGGGGAGAAAGACAGTCGTTAGAGAAGGAGCAGCACCGTCGAAGATGAAGAGGAGAACGAGAGAGAGAGAACGGAGGTGAGTGAGAGACAAAAAAATCAAAAGAAGCAGAAGGATTTGGGTTTGTGGAGCACAAGGGGGTTTTTAGGTTAATTTTTTTTTCATATTTGCAAAATGATGCCTACATTGTTTAAAACTTACGGTATCGACCGGTATCGAAGATTGATGCTAAAAGCATGAATACTGTTCTGTTACATACCAACTAGTACGGAACGGTATTCATACCTTTTATGATAGCACAAATTCTTTTATAAAAACTATAAACCATTTAACTGTGAATTTAAATTTTGGGAGTTGCACTGAACATGCACACTCTTAGTTGTTAGAAACATTGTTGTTAGTTTGCTTTTATTGCTCTAGTTGTATCTCAATTTATAGTTCTTTTATTCCTCTTAACTCCAAGGATGTTAAAGAATACCTAAATACAAAAGATAAGTAAATATGAAATATCTCAAATTGAACTAAAAATTGCACATAATAAAAGGGAGTTAAAACTCAAAATAACAATATTTATTAATTGCATCAAGGAACGAAAGGCAAATAGGCTTTAATTTAATTGTGATGAAGCATTCTCTCGGGGTATAGATGTAAGAAGATTTTATGAGTAAAATTAGTTTAATTTGAAGACGAGGATGAGGAAGGGCTATGAGATTCATAGATGTCGCGAGTTTGAGCTTGAGGATAAGCCCTTTTCCCAAGGGAAGTAATGATATTAAAGATGTATTCTTAAGGAAGACATGTATAAAGATGTCAATTATAAGTTGATTGTAGCATTTAGTTAGGAAGTCACTTGGTTTGTTTTTGTAGTAATTATCTTATGTTTTTATAGTAGTTATCTCATTTAGGCAGTAGTTATTTGCAACATTCCACACAATTATGGTTTTACAAAGTGAAGCAATATAATGCATGTATGGATTAGGGTACATTTATGGTGGTAAGACTACATACTACTGGACATTTCCAAACCTCACGTTTCAATAAGACTTGCACTGAAATATTAAGGAGTCATTTGATTCCACTTTTATTTTATTTTTTGTTGTTGTAATTTTCAGTTTTTTGTTTCTTTCAAATAAAAACAAAAACTTGTTTGGTTGTTAATGTCAATGTATTTATATTTTTATCACAGATAATAATTATATATTAGATAAAACTTAAAAATAAAATTTTTTTAATTAAATAAATTCATTTTAATCTCTTATATAATATTTATTAACAGATTATTAATTAAATTATTATTTATTTTATTAAAATAAATAATTTAAAATTGTGATTTTATTTATAAATTAATGTTTATTTAAAAATATTTTAATTATTAAATCAAATTTTATTTGAAATTTATATAATTTGAAAATTAAAATTAATTAAATTAATTAATAATTATAAAATTTAATTTATTTATAAAATTAAATAAAATTATTAAGTAAATTTAAATTATTCATATTTATTATTAATAATTAATATAATATAATATATAATTAAATTATTCATAATAATTATTAAAAATTAATATATTAAATAATTAAATAATTTATATTTATTTGATAGTAAATCAAATTATAAAAAAACAAAAAAACAAAAAAGAATCTAAAACAAAAATTTAAACAAAATTTTTTCACTCTATTTAAAACAAAAAATAAAAATAAACTTTTGATTTTTTTAATTAATGTAGTGTAGTAGTTGGGATTTGACTTAAAGGAAAATAAAAAGAAAATCGGAAATTACAAACTGAACTTGGTCCTACAATGGATTGGCTTCTTGTTAATCTTATTCCCTCGTAATCATATGTTCATCCCATCCATTAGTCCTCTCGATGCCAATTAATTGATTAAATACTTAATAACCAGATGGACGTCACCATCCACCTAAAATACCCTACTTTCCACGCGCCACGGATGGCGGTTGAGGAAAATACTTGTGTTATGTAATCATGCGTCGGAACAAAGAAGCTGCGCTCTTCCTGCGCTCGCTACGCTCTCCCCGCACAACCGCCTATTACTTTCCATCCCCTGCTACCACTCCCACTGTAACATTACAGCACCTAGTTTGTATCGAACGCCATCATGAATATTCCAATTAGATGTACAATATTAGAACGAGCACGAGCGCAGGAGATAATAGCGGTTAATTTATCCATGAAAATTTTCAAAATGCCACATCGTTTTTATTTCTTTAGGATATGTTTGGTTTCTTAGGTTATAGTTAGTTGAGAGTTTTGTAACAGATGAAATGAGATTTTATAATAGAACGAGAGGAAAAAAAGAATTTTATATTTGATCTTATTTTATTTTAGATGGTAAAAATAAAAAATCTCATATTTAAAATATTTAGGATAAAGTATAAAATGATAAAAAACTTTATACTATATTACATTATAAATATTTTATTTCAATAATATTAGATTATATTATATTATAAATTTTTTTGTCTGGTCCGAACAACAATTTTTTTTCATATTATATCTACTTACTTTCCATTTTACTGTAAACCATTTTATTCCTTAAGTTATAACCAAACATAGCCTTCGGTTATATAGCATACAGCGGGTAGATTACAGAGTAGAAGAAGTAAGCTTTAGATCATATTTCCTTCGTTTCCAAGCTTTTGGTCACTCATGGTACTTCCTCTCTCTCGCTCTCTATTTTGATATACTCTTATTTTTATATAAATTTGTTAGCTTTATATTACTCTCATAATAGGTACATTGTTGTCTTAGTTTTTGTTATCCTTTTTGATGTAGGATTGGTAGATTTGAGTCTTGTAGGTTCAACATTTGTCAGGTAAGTCACAGATCTGTTGAAAATGGAGCTTCATTTTGCTTCTTCAAACTTTGCTGTTAGTTTATGCTTGCTTTTGCAGCACTCTTTCTTGTAATTTGTTCTTAGCAATTCTACCAGATCTTTGGTTTTCGGGACTATCTTTATTACTTATTCGTTCTCCAAATGATTCCTTTTTAGGGTTATTTGTTTCATTGCTGTGCCATTGTTAATTATTTAATGGCAATTAAGTGTGGACTATGGAGTGAGCTTTTACTAGTTAATTTGGGTTTGCTACAATTTACTTTAAGAACTGTTGGGTTTGGCCGAGAATTGGGGAATTTTCTAGTATGTTATGGTTCTCTTCCCCTGTTTACTTGAATTGTATTTCATGTGATTTCTTGATCGTTTGATGCAATGGCTTGTAGATGGCTTTTGTTATTTGGCGTCAATTTTGCATTGTGGGTTGTGACCTTCCAAACTTGGTGCATCTTTGCGGGAGACTTTTTGTCATGATTTATGCTGTTCTCCATATTTGAATGATCAAGTGGCTGTGAAAGGCTTGGACATTGCATCTTGATCTGAATTATGCAGCACTTTTCTTTAGGGATATGGTTTTATGGTTCTTTAACTGCCAAATTATTGAATGATGCAGGCACTTGGTTTCTACACTGACTGGTTACTGTTCTTTCTTCTTCAGCTATGGGAAAATCACCAGCGAAATGGATCAAGAATGTCCTTTTTGGAAAGAAGTCTTCGAAATCTAATACTGCAAAAGGGAGGGAGGTAATGGTGTGCTTTGCAACAAAGGAATGTCTGATGATTATAGGAAATTGATATATTAATGAATGCCAAAATTGGGAGTTCATGATTGTATCCATGGCATATTGTTCAACTCATGTAGTGTCTGGAACCAATTGGAGAATTCTTTGTGAGGTTGTGGTTTTAGGATAGTAGTAATGGGGAGTTATTGTTTCCCTTGAGATAATTTTTGGAATGAGTTCCTTATGACCAAACTCTTGTTCAAATGGCAACAATACCTCTAAAATTCAAATTTGATTGTGGTCAATATTGTCTGTTATTTTCTTGTTCTACTTTTTGGGCTCTTATTTCACTAAGACTTGCCTATATGATAGTTGACATTCAACCGAGGATATGTAAGTCACCCCTATGTATTATGGTAATGAATGACTTCTGCAGAGATTTGGAAGTGAGAAAGAGGTGGTTGTTGCAAAAGTGTCAGACGCTAATCTGTCTTTAATTCCTCCTGTGGTCTCACATGCAACCTCCAATTACAGTCATATAGAGCCGGAGAACAATGAAAACACAAACTTATCACATGGTGGGGAAATTTTGTTACCAGGAAATCATAATACAAACTCCAATGGATGTGGATCTCATGATCCACTTTCAGATGCTGAAAAGTCAAAACAAGAGAAAGCCGCAACACTGGCACAAGCTGCATTTAGGGGTTACTTGGTAATCTTCTTTTATTCGAAATAGTAATCCTTTAACGGTTCATTAAATATCTCACGCAAGGGCTGCATGTATGACATAAATCTAGAAGTGCCTCAAATCGTAGGAATTTTGTTGATGCTAAGCTGTATGAAAGCTATCATTTGCAGCTTGCACACTGATCTAACTTCATTATGTGAAGGCTCGCCGGGCATTCAAGGCCCTTAAAGGCATAATTAGGCTACAAGCACTTATCCGCGGCCATCTGGTTAGGAGACAAGCTGTTGCAACCTTGTGCTGCATGCTGGGAATTGTCAAGTTGCAGGCACTCGCTCGGGGAATAAAAGTTAGGACCTCAGAGATTGGGCAAGAAATTGAAAAGAAGTGCAGCCAAGTAAACCCTCTGGTAATTTCTCAAAGTATTGCACCAATTGTCAATTACTCATCAAGAGAAGTCATCACGTTTTAGCAGGGGGAGAGAGTAATTTAAGCCGATAAAGTGAAAAGTTTATAGGATTTTGCATGAAAAAGAGAGAGGAAGGTAGCCAAATATCTCCATTTAGATTCTGCCCATGCGATTTTTCTTACTTGATCTCTACATAAAATTGCTTATAGCCTATGGTAGGTCTATCTGACATAGTAGGGTATTTTCCACACTTTTTTCTTATCATAAAGGCAGTTTGGTTTTGGCATAGATACTTCGTTTATTCTTGTAGGCTCCCTTTACACTTGAGTAGAGTAAGTTACCTAAACAAGTTGGAGCCCAATAAAAGTGGAGAGTTTTGCATGGGTTTAAGGCTTTTTGGTAAAAAGGGCAATCGGCTTAGCTCCACGGGAACTTTCCAGCTGGATCAGTTATTGACTGGAGGGCCACCGTGGGGTGCCGAGTAGGCCGCCTAGTCATTTCAAGATAGGGGCCTGTCATTGTTAGTATATTGACCACAAGTTAAACTAATTGTTTTCTTTCACTTTTCTTACCAATTGGTATTTCCCTTCTTTTTATTTTTGTCATCAGGGTGGCAAAGTAGCAGATTCTAATGGAGTTACCATGTCTATCCGGATGTCCAAGATATCAGGGAATGCTTTCATCCACAAAGTAAGTTACTGAATTATAAAATTGTACTTTGCTTATGTCATGCAATGGTAATCTGCTCATGCTAAAGCCTAAGGAAGTTTTCGAAATCTCCAAGCATCGGTTGTTCAAATATCCCATAAAAATTGTGGATGAACTTTTGTGCAAAAATTTAGCCTTCAATAAAGGAACATGGAAATTGCAAAACACAAATCAAGAGGAAACTTAGCCTGTCATATTTTGAGTTTCATGAATCAAAAATTCATGCTAGTTGTGCATATCACAACAGTGGAATACAGCGTTTAAGAGAAATGATTTCTACCCTTGCGTCTCAGACTATGCTAAGTAACATGGTTTCTATACCCATATATGCCCTTTCATCATGATCAACACATGTAATGATGTTGAAAAGCTATTTCATTTTCCTATTAGTCAGATTATCAATAAGAAATTGCATATTCCAACTTTTTCCATCTTTATCTTCTGGTTTTGTTTCTCCAGATCCTTGTATCATCACCCACTGTGATGCCTTTGCGTTTGTATTATGATTCTGTGGAACCAAATTCAGTCCCAAGCTGGTTAGGGCGCTGGTCAGCAACCAATTTTTGGAAACCAGTTCCACAACCTAAGAAAGTTCCACAGACAAAAACTCAGAGGAAGCATGCTAATGGCCAAATGGTGGATTCCGAAAATTGTAGGCCAAAGCGCAGTGTTCGAAGGGTTCCTGCTGCAACTGTCGACAATACCTTGGTACAGGCAACCGTTGAATTTGAGAAACCTAAGCGTCATTTCAGGAAGGTCCCAAATCTACCAGTTGAAGCAATGGAGGCAAATCCACACAATGAACTTGAAAAAGTAAAACGTAACCTGAGAAAGGTCCACAACCCTGTCATAGACAACTCTAAGCTGTCAGAGGTTGAAGTTGAAAATCCAAAGAAAATCCCAGAAAAGGCATTGGGCACTGCAGGTGATAATATGTTGGGGCCGCTCATCAATAATTCAGTTGAGAAGATGAAGAAAGAAACAATATTCATGACCAGCAAACAACCAGATTTGGTAGAAAACAAGCCAATCTTGATATCTTCTCATTTGCCAGATCTACCAACAGCTGCAGAGCCTGTCGAATTGAATGAGAAATCAGAATTACTGCTTACTGAGGAAGTGTTTGTTGAGTCAAAGCCTGAAGTGGAGACTGATAGCGTTGATGTGAATACTCCCTTGACAAATCGAGAGTTAGGTGCTACAGAGGACCCAGCTGTTCATGAATCTGGGATGAAAGGTTCTAGTCAAACAAAGCAAGAGCATGTAGAGAATTGGCCACATAGCAGTCCAGTGATTCCTAGCTATATGGCAGCTACTGAATCTGTGAAAGCTAAACTGAGAGCACAAGGTTCCCCAAAGTTTAGTCAAAATGGGGTTGAGAAAAACAACATTACCCGGCGTCATTCTCTACCATCTCCGGCTAATGGCAAAGCTAGTTCCCAGTCACCAAGGGCACAAAGAGCACCCAATGCAAGTACCAAACTGGCGAATAAAGGTGACAAGTCATCATTGTCTTCAAGAGACGGGAAGTGTAAGAATCAAACTTATAATTCCAAATATTTACCGTGTCTTCTAACAGAAATTCTTCAAGTGCGGTTCACCTTTTTGATGAACTTCATATTTTATTCGAGCCAAATCATTTCAGTTATTGAATATGTTTTCTTTTGAAGCTATTTTCCTAGGTAACTTGTTTAATATGTGCTAGATAAAATTGAACTTCTATTGCCTTCGACCTCATTTTCTTCGAGTCTTGGATGTTTGGGTAAATCTAGACTCCTTATTTTCTGATTATATGCTATTTTCAAGTCTAGAAACTCTTTTATTACGGCATTACAAAGTTATAGATTGTTTTCCCGTCTCATCATCAGAACGTAACAAATTCTTGGCTGTTTTAACTTCACAGCAAAAGGAACCCAGGTGGAATGGAGGAGGTAATATATCCCAACATTGGGTTTTGAGGGATCGGAATAAGAAGTTCTGATTTCATGGCAGTTGCTATCCGTTATTCTGGTGTAAAAGTTTTATGTTTGTATAAGTGGAATATAATCTATATTTTGAGGAGCGTGCGTCTGTTTCCCTGTTGAATGAATTGTGAGTGCATGTACATCCTAGGACTTAGAATTTAGAATTTTCGTCATGTTGGTGCAGTTGTACACAGAATTCTATACTCTGCCTGGTTTATGACATGGTTTGTGGTTTTTTCTAAAGGAATTCACCGTTCTTCTGCACTTTGTCCCGACTGTCCTGATGCAAGTCTGATCTTACAACTAAATTTACTTGGGCGCATGTCGGTCAGTACTACCCTCACTTAGATAACCACGACTACGTCTGAACTACCTAGAGCTTGAGTGTTACGACTCACGTAGGAGCTTGTATCTATGAACACTACACAGGCATAGCACCAGTCCTTGTGAATTGAGTTGTAACAAGCTTGAAGGAAAAGTAGGTTAACTCTTTAAACAGTGGGTTGCGATAAAATGGGTCTCAAGGGGACGTGATCCTCTGTGCCATCTCCTCTGTACCCTTTAATCTCCACTACATATTCTGCAGGAAAAACCGAGTTGACCAGCCTCCCTCGAGTCTTGAGACCCCCCTCAAATCCTCTGTGCCACCTCCTCTGTACCAACCTTGTCCCCTTTAATCTTCACATGAAGATTAAATGGAGATTAAAGAGTACAGGGTTGGCACAAAGGATTTGAGGGGGGTCTCAAGACTCGAGGGAGGCTGGTCAACTCGGTTTTCCCTGCAGAATGAATTATTACATCATCAACGAATCCATGGGAATCAGAACTATAGCTATTACTCGACAGTTTAGTTTGACCAAATAAATCCATTACATAACTATATATGCCCAATTTCTGTGTCTTTCCATCATAAATTCCGACCTTTCCATTCTATAGATAATGTAACAACAGTATACATATCAAATCCTAATAAGCCTTGTATCCTGGATATAAACGTACTACTAATGTGACTGAATACTAATGTTGTGTGAGAAAATATGAAAAAGCAGGGTCAAGAGTTCAGAAAGTGATTATGCGTCGAGAAGAACTAGTGCTATGAATCTGATTAAGTTCAATCACAATCCCATGAACTGGTGCTCGCCTCCCCAAAATGTTTCTGCTGGAAGGTGGAGCCGCAGAAACAAGTGTCTGAGCGTTGGGGGGTATAGGCATTTCTGCAGAATGCCCAGAAATGCAAAGCGTACCAGTATCATCTTGCTCCCAGTATACTTCAACCATAATGCCTCTAGGATTCTCTGCAGTTTCTGTTCCTGGGATGCCCACAAACTGAGCCCCTACGGGTATCTGCATGTAAATAGAAACCAAAAAGATGCAGGATAGTCAATTTCATGACCATAGACATTTCCCTGTCGACAACATTCCGTAGAAAGTCTTCCACTATCGTTACCTGTACCGAGGCTCCAGATGTTAGGGTCAGTGTAACTAAACGCCCCTCAGCTGTAGCATTTTCCAGCTCAGCCTGTTTTGCAATATTCAAGAAAACTTCCTCAAGAGTCGCAAGGCCAAGTTGGATATCAGATATCTCGAATTCGTTTTGTCTGTCCTCGAGTTCCGTAAAGAATTGCTGTTGAAACAGCGGGACATAAGAAAAATGCCACAATGAAATGGCTATCTCCATGGATTTAATCCAGCTAACTACCTACCATCTACCAGTATAGTTTACCTCAGCTACTGTGAACGTAGTCTTTTAAGGTGTCATAATAATCAAAATGGAGATTTGAAACAAAGCAAGAATTGAAGCAACTCTTACCGTTAAAAGCCTCTCTTTATCATGAGGAATGACAAAAGTCAGGAAAGATCTGGTCTCCTCAGCAGGAATTACATCCAAGCGCTGTCATTATAAACCTAATTAAAAACTAAAGCTCTATATGATAAATGACAAATTCCATTGTGTAGTTTACTCGACATACATCCTTAAAGAATTTCTTCACGGGCTCACGGTCACTTGGGAGTTCTTCAGGGATATATGAGGGAGTGTTTCCACCAGTGGTTTCAGAAAAGCTGATATTAGCAATAAAACCAGTACCAAATCTTGATTTCAACCTGATTGATGTTCCTATGCACCTAAGCCTACCCTTGGCCATGATTCCAATGCGATCACTTAGAATATCGGCTTCTTCCATTGAATGTGTTGTTAAAACAATGGCACGACCATTCTTTGCATTTTGTATTATATCCCAGACATGCCTTCTTGATATTGGATCCATACCTGTTGTCTGAAAGGAGAAAAGAAGATTTAGACAAAAAAGTGTTGTTAATTCAAATCAACAACAAATTTGAATCAATTATGATCTCGATACCGGTTCATCCAGAATGACTAATTTTGGGTCGCCAATGAGAGCTATCGCAACACTGAGGCGACGCTTCATTCCTCCACTATAGCTCCTGGTTCTAATTTTGGCAGACTCAGTGAGTCTCACCTTTCCTAGTAACTCCTCAGCCACCTACAGTATTACAAGAAAAACATCGTTAAAAAATAGTTCTATTTTCAGGGAGTTCACAAATGGAAGATACAAAACACATCCAAATTATTATAACATCCAAATACATTTGCCCAGACGATCGTTAACCTTAAGTCGGTGGTAAGAAAAAGCATTGAGGATTCCAATACTAGTTGCATCTGGTATACCTACCGAATTGATTGAATCTGGGGGCAGACCTATGATATTGGCAAAGAGGTGGAGGTGCTCATCACCAGACAATGCATCCCAAAGAATATCAAACTATGGAATAAAACAAGAGTCAGGCACAGTATAAAACAAACTATGTATTTAAGAGTTTGGAGAGGACAAAATAATGCTTACATCCTGTTGACAACTGCAATTAACAAAGGCACACTATCATGCAGAAAAGTATATCAATGCACAATGCACTCATAAGTCTGTATATAAAGATAGAGAGAGCACCTGAGGACAAACTCCAATGATCTTTTGAATGTTTGACATACCAACAGAGCTTCTGACGGAATATCCATAAATCAAAGCTGTAAAGAAGACAATTTAGAAGATTGCCTGCAGTAATTGGATCAACGAATTAAAGAAAAGGGACTTAGCTATATACCATCTCCACTAGTCACAGGTGTACTGCCAGTCAAACAATTGATTGCCGTAGTTTTACCAGCACCATTAGGTCCAAGTAGGCAAAACAGCTGATCCTTTGAAAAATTTACCCATAACCCCTTCAAGTAACATGTAAACCACCATTGTCAGTAAATTCAAAAAATAAATTTTACCCATAGAAGAAAAACCATTTCAGTGTGTTCAATACTGTAATAATTTGCCCCTTGTGAGGACCAGTCTTATTCTTAACAAAGGATATGATACCAGAGAATCACTAAATTAGAGTAGTTTGGAAGAACATTCTCTCCTTTCATTTAACACAATTACAGTGATTAATTGAGAAGTATATTCCACTGGCTCTGAGACAAAAATAAAGTGTCAAATCACATAAACAAAAATTTATCTACCAGTCATGTAGCCGATCCCATCATAGCTATGATCACAGTGTCTCTTAAGGCATTTCTTATCAAAATGTGGCAGTAAGCACCATATAAAGATCATCATTGCAAATATATATTTTGAGGAAGTTATAAACAGGGACGATAAATTGGTGGTCCTATTGCAAATTATATACAAAATCACAAGAATGGAATTAAGAAAATGGAACTCTATTCTTGTTCATGGAGTACCTGAGGTCGGTTGTAAAAATTGACTTTTTTCTGCTCACCTTGAGTGCTTGGTAAGGTGGAGTCTTCTTGCATTTACAACAACCAATATTTCGTGTGCCAGCATATGTCTTAACAAGCCCTCGTATCTGAACAGCAACATTTGGATCAACTGTTCCTTCCCTTGTATCTTTTTTGACAATGTTTTCCTCTTCAAGGACATCTTCGTCATCTGGAGAAATTTGCTCATGCTGTGGGACTGAACCTATGCAACTACAAATGCCACCCTCTAAAACAAAGGAGAAAAACTACGGTCAGAACATTATCAAATGCAAGACCTATGAGCTACTGATTCAATCCGAAGCTCGATCACCTCTCACTTTGTTTCCAGATGTCCCTGACCAATACCCTGGCATTAAGAAGTAAAACAAAGGTTTTCTTACACCAGATGCATTTGGAAATATATTATCAAAGTAGATCGCCAAAGCAAGCCAGACAAAGAAGGTGCTGATCAGCCATTTGTAGACATCATTCTGCCAAGAATATATATAAGTTTTTTTTAGAACGAAGAATATATATAAGTTACAAAATGGCTGATTAGAAATAAGTCAGTACGATAAATGAACCGAAAAGAAATAATTCAATAGAGAAATTGGAGAAGATAAGAATATTAAAGTGATGCTTAGAGAAAATGCAAATCCAGTCAGTTATTTTACAAAAGCTTTGAGATTTTACGCACAATTGTAATCACACATCCTGCATCATCTGGTAAACATTTAGCACGTCTACTCCAACTAATTCCAACAGCTTCCGGAGTATTGGTTGCATCAGCCAATTGCTTTACCGCGGATGCAAAAAGATTAGGTGGGTATAATGACCATATGTTTCGTAGGAATCTAGAAAATTGGCTCTTATATGGGAATCCAAACACAGTTACAAGCTGCAATATAAAAGTAACATATGTTACTACAATAAGCAGAGAACGAATATCTTTTGTTTCAAATGCTGTAGAGTAGCATGGCTCTTCAAGACTCTGGCTTTTGCTCATTACATAGCATTTGTTTATGGAATCAATTACTGCTAAGTTGAAAACATGAAAACTGACAAACATATTTGACGAGAGGAATTGGGAATCGATTATTGCTAAGTTGACAAATATGAAAACTGACTAACCTATTTGATGAGAGAAACTTCAATCGGGCTTATAATCCTAATTCTAATATAAAGCAAATGTTTAAAGAAGTTTGAAAAGTACATTATCTACTTCACTTCAATTGATCTCCATCTAGCTATTGGACAGTGAATGAAATATTTCAATTGGAAGGTATTAAATCATGAGCTTGATTCTACTAGACTCACGATTACATGACAGTCAAGATTTTATTAAAAAGAGAATGTGTTAATGGAGTCTTGCCTGTGTCAAAAAGCCAACAATAAATAAGGAGAAACCCACTGTGGTGGCTGAAGATGATTTGC
>JAOQMR010000006.1:24218038-24235557 GCA_027563865.1 Erythroxylum pelleterianum | reverse complement strand
TACTTAAGCCCAAGCCCACTTGACCTTTAATGACAAGCCTTCTTCTTATTCTTCTAACTTAAATCACTTAAGCCCATACTAGTCTCTAGCCCATTAGGTTTCCTACTTAAACCAACTCACTTCTCTTCCTTTCATATTTCATTTAGGCCCATTACTTCTTTAAGCCCAACTACACTTCTAACCCATTTAATTCATGCTGCCAACCTAATTAATGCTATATGCTAATTAATGCTACTTAACTTCATTAATGCTATCATACTTAATTAATGTCAATCTAATTAATGCTAACTCAATTTACTTAATTTAATCTAATCATGCTTAATTAATTATAAAAAAATTCGGGGCTAACAGCTATAGATTTGTCCCGTCTGGATTTATCTTCTGTATCAAGCTCCACTTCGTGTATCATCAAAGAACCGAGCAATTCATCAAGCTTTAATATACTCAAGTCCTTAGCTTCTTATACTGTAGTGACTTTAGGTCTCCATCTTTTCGACAGACTTCTGAGAATCTTCCTAACATGGTCTTAATTATCATAGATTCTCCCAAAAGCTTTAAGTCCATTAACGATGGTTTGAAATCATCCAAACATCTGATTAATAGACTCATCTTCCTTCATTTTAAACAGATCATACTGGTGTATAAGAATGCTTATCTTGGACTTTTTCACCTGGTTAGTGCGTTCAAGTGCAATGGATAAAGTGTCCCACATCTCCTTTGCAGTGTCGCATCTATGAACTTTATCGTATTAACTTATGCTTAAGGCACAACTCAGAAAGAACTTAGCCTTTAAGTTTAGTTGGAATCTAGCTTTTTGATTAGCTGACCATCTGGTACGTGGAATGGCATTCCCTTCATGATCCATTGGTATATACGATCCATTCTCGATGATGTCCCAAAGATCAATGTGTGTGGATTTTATGAAGAGCTGCATCCTATCCTTCCAATAATGATAATCTTCACCATTGAATGCAGAGGTCTTGTGACGAAGGCGCCTTCAGCTATAAAAACATGTGATTCAGCCATGGATATTTGTCCTCACTTTGTAACGTTGGTTCTTGGAAACTGAGCTCTGATACCAAATGAAGTAAATCACTTGTTAGTATAGTCTTTACGTATAATATACAAAATGCACAAGAAGGGGGGTTGAATTGTGTATCCTTTTCGTGAATACAATCCCCTTTGATATTTCCTTGAAAACTAACTTTTTCAAAGGTATTAAGTGAATATCACAATGTTTATATGAAAGTATCTATGTGATTAAATCGCAATTAACTTCTATATACTTGTATAAAAACAATAGAAATTAAAATAGAGAGTTAGAAGATGGACACGATGATTTTATCCTAGTTCATCCCAACCTTGGGCTACGTCAAGTCCTCATAATTCTTTATGAGATTTCACTAAACTTCTTCAAAGTTACAAGTATTCTTTCCCCTCAGAGCCTCTTCAGGTCTCTTACACAAAGTATCATTTTCACTCTTAGCCTCTTCAGGCTTTCAGCTTTTCCTTTCTCTCACTAGAAAGATATTGCAAGCTTTTTTACAGTAAAGATTGCTCTCGTGTTTTACACAACGAATACAGAATTTTTAACTTGAAAGCTAAATGTAAAAGTTCAAAAACTAAAGTTCTCAAAAACTATATCAGTCTTCGACTACAACTTATATTTATAGCCTTCGTCTCTAACTGCTTCTTGTTTCTTGCAGAAACCGTTATTCAGTTGAGTTTTGTAACTAACTCCAAATGACAAACTGTTCGACGTACTATCGTGTCTTTGTCTGTGTTTTTTACTCTTCTTCTGTGTTTTGTTTCTTCTGCATTTTCTGCGTTTCTTTTGTGTTTTGCTTCTTTTGTGCTTTCCACGCTTCCTCTGTCTTTTGTATCTTCTGTCTTTACGGTTCTTCTATGTTTTTCGAGCTTCTTCTGTGTTTTCCTTCTTCTGCGTTTTCTGCGTTTCTTCTGTGTTTTCTGCGCTTCTTTTGTCTTTTGTATCTTTTGTCTTTTTACACTTCTTCTTTGTTTTCCTTCTTCTATGGTTTCCGTGCTTCTTATGTGTTTCTTTTCTTCTGTGTTTTCCATGCTTCTTCTGTGTTTTCCACACTTGTTCTGCCTTTTGTATCTTCTGTCTTTTTACTTCTATGTTTTGATGCACACTTAGTACACTTATCAAAACGGTTCATTTATTTTTGATATTATTATTATTTGATTGTCGCCAAAATTATTAAAAGTGAAGTCATTTTGATTTAACAATTGTAAATGTTAACAGTATATTTATCGCTATAACTTATAATTAATAAATCGCAATGCATACAAAGACCTTAAGTCAGAGTGTATCTTTGCGGATAGGAGTTTAAATTCAAGGAGGTGGAAGGTTAGCTTGATAAATATAAAAGTAAAAAGAATCAACAATGGTATTGTTAAATTAAGAGAATTCAGAATCATCAAGACAACAGATCTTATTGAAAGTGAATTGAAACAAACAACTATAATAACAGTCCATTGATAACAAATATCGATTAAATTCTTTGATTAGTTATATATATAAATTTTCTAAGTTAGTGTAAGACTTCTCTCCTATACATGTACAGAAAATATATCAACCTAATAAGAAATGTGTGAACCTTATGTTATGTCTATAGGATAGGTCCTAAAAACTGACCGAGCTCCTATTCTTTTGTCCATAAAATAGATTCTTAATACCAACTTAACTCTTAAGGGGTACTTGATTTATGGGTTTAGGAAAAGTCCAATGAGTATGGAATGAAAAAATAGTGATTGGTTATATATCATCATTATAGGGACAATATTATGATATCCAAATTGCTCCATACTCCTCAAGCATGAGAGGAATGTCAGTCATTTCTGAGTGACACTCCCTTCATCTTTTTTTTAAATCCTTTTATAATTAAATACAAATAATTAAAATATAATTAATTAATTAAAATATAATTAATTGATTACAATATAATTAATTAAAATAATATTAAAATAAATAAATAATTAATTAATTACAATATAATTAATTAAAATAATATTACAGTATATAATTTATTAAAATGTAAATAATTAATTACAATATAATTAATTAAAATAATATTACAAGATAATTAATTAATTACAATCTAATTAATTAATTATATTTTCTCTTATTTAGAAATTAAATATAACTAATTAAAATATATTAAAATTTGATGTAAGACAAAAATTTAACAAACTTTTATTTCTTAATATTTTTAACAAATTAACCACTATCTATAGTAATGGTAATCATTCTTTCGTTCTAACCAATTATCATAATTATAATGATTATATTCATTATCATTCCTTTCTATATTCATTCTCATTCTTATTACCATTACTCAATTTTTATTCTCATTCTTATTATTATTATCCAATTTGAACCAAACGTTTCCTTATTCTTATATAGGACATATAAACCTTTCTTCACTGAAATGTACATGAATCTAATTAAGAATGTGAGTTTTATGGTGTACTCAAGAGGTCAGTAAGTACATTATGATTACAATATTTTAAAAATATTATATCTACAGTCAAAACAACTAAAATTACTTATTATTTGACGATAGACAAACAAATAAGTATGAAGTTCATAGATCTATTCTCTTTTAATAAAATAGATTATTACTATCTTTTTTAATACTAATAACGTTAGATTAAATATTTTAATTAATTATAATTTATTTTAAATATATACTAATTACGTAATTTGTTTTTGTATTTATATTTCTTAACTAATATAAAATTTTATCTATAAATATAATTGTTTATTTTTGTATAAAGGACGCACAAATCTAATTATGATATTTGCGATGAGTAGGCCTTTAAAGCGAAATTGTGTAAACGTAATTCGTTTATCTTCCTCTCACACTCCCTCTATTCTCCTTATTTACCATTTCAACAAAGATGATGGAGAAGAGTGGTCACCGTCATCGTGCCTTTAGCGGCGCATGAACTTGATCCAGCTGTTATTTAAGTCACGAGGAACCCCTCATCATTTGTTTAACACTCTTTCAAGTCCTGTGGGCTACTGGTTAGTGTCTTACTCAACAATGGCCTTGTTACAATGAAACTTCAGGAAACATACATACACTCATCTTCCTAGCGTACGTATTACTATGTTTCCCCTTTGTTGTGTACGTATCCTTCTGCATGGTTTGATGCTCCAATACTTTGTAGATAAAAAATGTATGATATGTTCTCTCTTTATCGTCAACTTCAACTGATAATTGACATCGATCAAGTGGTACTTTTGGCTAATTTAGTGAAGCTATATGCGGTTAGTTATTGTTGACCATGCAAATAGTTCGATATCGTGAATCTAACTAACAGGACTGAGGGGCATGTCTGGTTGGATTATCGAAGATCTCAAAATTAATTTTGATTCTCCAAATTTCATAAAATAGTCGTAGAATTAGGTCAAATTTAAAAGAAAATTAAACACTAATTTCTTAATTTCAATCAATGATATAAAGTGAAGAGTTTTTGAATAATTGACTAATTAACTAAAATTAATAAAGAATTCAAATAAATTAAGTTAATATATGACGCAAAGCGGAAGCAAAAGAAAAACTAAAGAGAATCCTCAAAGAGCAATTTTATTGATCGACAAAAACTTCATCACAATATGGGAGATCTAAGCCCCTTTATATAATGAGATGCCTAATAAGAAAATTAATAAACAGAACTTATAATTGAAATAGAATTTTATCTCCTAACAAGAACCTTAATAAATAGAAATCATACATTAAATAGAATTCTAGTCAAAATAGGAATTATAAGAAACGTAATGTTATGGATTCCTTTATTGGAAAGAGTTATCAGAGGCGTAACAAGAAGATTTAGTCAATTATCTTAGAAGTTTATTTGGATAGAGTCCTTATTTATTAGAAGTTTATTTGAAAAAGATTGTCAATTATCTTAGAAGTTTATTTTGGCTAGGATTCTAAATTGAGTCTGTAAGCTTCGCTATAAGAAGCCAGCTACTTTCATGAATAAAGATATCAGAGAATTATCATAAACTACTTGGTAGGCAACTCCCCTTTGAGTTCCAAACATTGGGAAGAATCGAGGCAAGAGCGGGTTCGTTAGAACAAGCCCGATTCAAACTCGTTCTAATTCCTGGGACCGTAACAATGATATTTTAGAGTTCTTATTCACCAGGAGAATCCTAAAGCAAATAAACAAGACATACATATGCTTAGTTCCTAAAGTCTCTAACCCATCTTCTTTTCATGATTTTAGGCCAATATCATGTAGCAATATTATCTACCAAACTATTTAAAAGATGCTTGCGTTCAAATTGGAGAAAGCTTTGAGAAGGCTGATTTATCCTAGTTGGAGTGCTTTTATCAAGGGAAGGAATATTAGAGACAACTTATTTATCATTTGGACCTACTAAAGTATTAACACAACAAGAAATCCAATCAAACTTGTACTTTAAAGATTGATTTTTGTAAGGTATTCAATTCTTTAGAATGGTGATTTGTCCTAAACTATCTAGAACCATTTGGTTTTCCAAGACTATTAATGGAATGGATACACTAATGCTTAACAACCACTCCCTTTGGCATGCTTGTGAATGGAGAACCAACTTACACTTTGTTAGAATTTGCAATCAGCCTCCGGGCCCACATGAGAAGGAAAGTTAGACCACACACAAGCTCAAGTGAGGTTTCATTCTAAAACCAATTGGCAATAGGTGGAGTAGCCTACTAAGCTTATATGTTAGTGTTCTTTCCTCTTTTTCTTCGATGTGGGATACTCACATGTGGGTATTCTCAACATACTTTTAATAAAGAAAAAGATATTAGGTAAAGGGACCCTAATTCTTCTTCCTTTTTCACCTTATATATGGAAGTATTAATCTGCATAATCTCCTACATGATTGATCTGAATGAGACTTTAAATGCCATAAAAAATGCAAGGAGATTAAGCTCTTTGGCTTGCTATTTGTTGATGAACTACTTCTATTAACCAGGGAATATATAGGCTCAATGTAGTTGTTGATGAGTTCTCTACAAGATTTTCACCAAGCTGTCAGGGATGAGAATCAACT
Source organism: Erythroxylum pelleterianum (assembly GCA_027563865.1). Taxonomy (NCBI): domain Eukaryota; kingdom Viridiplantae; phylum Streptophyta; class Magnoliopsida; order Malpighiales; family Erythroxylaceae; genus Erythroxylum; species Erythroxylum pelleterianum. The sequence goes on along the minus strand of JAOQMR010000006.1, from coordinate 24,229,481 downwards.
ATTCCAAGAGCAGGCTATAAATCTCTAGAGATGCAATAGATTTAGCAGAAAGGTTTTCAAGTTTGACTGTTTGCCAAGTCCAACAGACCCCTTTTAAATACTTAGGCATCCATATTACCACTATGAAACCTACCTACAGAGAACGCTTATTGCTCCTAGACACTATAAATAAAAGAATTGGCAATTAGCAAAATAGTTTCCTTGCCTATGCCAATTGGTGTCTTTTGTTCTCAATAGCTTGCACATCTATTGAAGATCATATATCATGCTCCCCAAGAACATAGTCGTTCCCATTGAAAAAAGTATCAAGAATTTCTTTTAGTTAACAAATGCAACTATAGGGAAAGCCACTAATGTGAAGTGGTCTGACATATATGTATCTAAAAATGAATGAAGGAGTTCAGGCCTTACTAGAATTCACACCATAAATAAAATGCTCATCATCAAGAGGATTTGGAAGTTATTTAATGATAGGTGAAGTGGATGCAATCTCATCATTTAAAGTCAACCAGCACTTGGAACCTTAAAGAAAAACCATATAAACCTTCTAACTTTTCGGTTCAGTTTTTAACTTTCTGGTTCGATTTACTTTAGTAACTTTTTTTTATTAAAAATCGATTAATTTATTAATTAATCGGTCAATTTTCGTAAATTAATAAGTTCTTATAAACTAAAATAAATCAATTAATTTTCATTTAACAATTTTTTTTTTCAATTAAACTTCAAATTCTTCGATAGGTAAGTCATATTCATCAGGCACAATTCTGGCACTTTCACAAACAAATCTTGTTTGAATATGATCAAGGAACACAAACAAGTTGCTCCTTGGCCTAAAATTTAGATGAGTTCAAACATCAAGATAACTTCTTTCATAATGGACCTTGTAGCCTTGAAAACAGTTAAAAATAAAAAAATGCAGAATCAAAGGCATCAACGATTTGAAGCATGTGTTATGCAAACTAGAGGATGACAGCATCTCTCATTTATTTTTTGAGGATCAATATTCAGCTGGTCTTTGGAGACTAATACAACTTAAATGCAAAGCCCTCTGTCAAGCTTAAGGTTGTGAAAACCTGATTATATGGGCCAACAAAATCAGGTTCAACATAAAGGGATATTTAAAAATCTTCAGATTAGCTTAATATGGAGAAAAAGAAATGCAACAAAACATGGGAAAGATCCAACCAACAGTGATCAATCCATCTTCAATAGCATAAACTGGATAAGAGAAATGATGCTATTTGATAACATTGGCAAGGAAGCAACCAAAGTCATGCTGCAAAGATGGGAAATTTCTATGGCTTTACATCCTTAATGGACCTATCCAACAGCAACACAATGGTTAACAGGCCTACTTCAATTGCATATAAAAACTTAGTTGAAGTCTACTTCTAGAACTGATATTTGTTCCAGTTATTTTGTAATTTGCTTGAGTTATAGTTTTAGCTTAAAGTTGAACTGGACTTGTAATACTTTGTTCTTTTGTTGTGGCCTAGGGGGCTATACACTTCTATTGTTGTCATAGTTCCCTCCTTGAATTGCTTTCCTTGTATTCAATTTCAATTTTCAAAAGAAAAAGAAGAAAAAAGATTAGACACATAAGCTATTTTTAACCTCATTTAAATTCAAAAGTCAAGCGCCTCTACCTTGTGTTTTCAAGTGGCTGGGCTATTTCAAGATACGGTTAGTTTACTTAGTTAAAAGGTTGAACAAGTATAGAATATACACTAACTTTCATGCACTACCATTTGATGAAATGATATATTCAATGCCTAGGATGATGACCTATCAACCACAACAACTAATATATGTACATTTTAACCATTATTTCTCTTTACGACATAATTATCAACAAGATGCTGTGCACAGCTTTAGTCTGGGCAGTTGTAGAGCATGTTGAGGCTTCTTTTCAGAATACCTTAAATAGAACTAGGAATAGTTACCTTCTATGAGGCCCATCATCACTGACACTTATGTGAGTTGATATGTCCACATCAACCTGAGGAATTTCAACATAACAAATGAGCAGCAACTAATACTATGGGATTCAGCTATTAATGCTATACTGAATAACTAATAGATGACTAACATTGACTCATGGGCACCAATTCAGTGATAAAAGAGTGAGGAAAAGAGTGTGAATCTTGAAAATGTTTGAACCATGTCAGGGCTATTGCACCAATTTGACTTTTGCACAAACCAATACTCTATAATGGAGAAATTATCACAACAATCAATTAATTTTAAAAATATCAAGAAACAAAGGAAAACCTGCTCTTTTGGTGGTGTCACACCAAAGGCAACTCCCATTGCTAACTGGGAACTGGATTCCTGGTACACCAATTTGAGCTAAGTTAATTTCCACAAGAGAAGCTCTTCAAGTTGTAAACAACCAAAACAATAAACTACCGGATGATACTGAAGCAGATTGTTTATGACTGTCAAACGAATTGCCTCAAGCAACTCTGGCTCTTCAACTTTCCTACCAGTAGAACTGCCACAGCCAAGTCAATAAGAATTGTTGAATAAAATCTATTGCAAGAATAGTCTTGAAGACCTCATTAGAAGTCAAGATTGACGATAACAATCATATTTTGAAAAGAAAATATTTTTTCCAGTGCATTGCTTATTCTTTGGAAGGAATATTTATTGGGTCTTCCAGATGTTAGCATACTTTTGTAGGTGCTAATTTAGATAACAGATAACAAGAATTTTGAGGACAATGTACTTCAAATTATGGGAGAAGTAAATATGTACTTCAAATTATGGGAGAAGTAAATGCAATCACGTGAAACTATCCTAATTTTTACGTGGTTCAACCACTTAAGACATTTAACATTCATAATTGATTGCACCAACGGATTAAGGCAATAAGATATATGCTCTCCTCGACAAACTTAACAGATACGATAATCCTTATGTTGATTAGATGATTGAAATGGCTACCTTATCAAGTTAATCTATAGCATAATATCGAGTGCTCAATGGAATCAACTTTGCAGTGGAAACAACATAACCAATTTAATATGAGCAAGTTTTTCTCTCCTTTCCATACAAATATGTGGTGAAACCACATTGAAGTACACCTAATTGACAAATCTAAGAGAAGGAGAGAGAGAGAGATCGCAGAGCATTATGGTGATGTCACTTACGCTTTGGTGATGCAAAATTTGTTGTGCTTCCCAGAAGAATCTAGAAAGACATTAGCTTTAACAACATTTAGCCCAAGGTTTTTAAGTGCACTCATCTGGAACATTGTTGCCACTATTTTGGTCAGAATGGTTAGGATGTGCTATAAAAAGACACTGACAGCTAATGAAAAAAAATATTTCCAAAGTAGAAAATAAGTATTATTAGTTTATCAAGTAAGTGCTCTATACAGTGTCCAGGAGAGCTCCAAGGCGATCACCAAAAGTTATCTCCACTACAGTTGCATCTGGATTGGAGTCTTGATCAATTATAACTTTTGGCGTTGGAATCGTATCAGTGTCGTTGTAACTTCCGTCCTGTTTACAAAGCCCATTCCATTATATATAACCAAAACAATCAACTATTGCACAACCACCAATAACAAAATACTAGCACACCTCCACAGCTGCAGCTGATGAACCTCGTGCAATTATCGTCTTAAAAGACGACAATCTGATAGCAAATGCACATCTATTGTTAGTAGAAATTAGTGTTTATGCAGCACAATTTTAGTATGGGCATGCGAAAATGAACCTTATAGTCAGTAAAATTCTAGTTTTTTGAGCCATTATACTGTAACCCGTATGATGCATGCTTTCATTTAATTTTAGTTACCAGAGAAAGAAACGGAGACTCAAAGACATCCAATTAGGTAAGGAACTATTACTAAATACGATGATATTCCATCGTTCTCAATGATAAGAATGTTCAGCAACTAATCTGAAGAGGGTAAATAAGGTAAGGTGTGGGAGTTAGATTTCATTGGAGCCCATAAAGGAGTGAATCGAAGGATTCACAATGCATAGCAGGTAATTCTAACAAAATTTTCCAGTTTCAAGTCCATCCAACAAAATGGCATTGGCATGGGACCGTACACCCACAAAAGAAAAGGCAAACATACCGAAGGACCATAAAGCCATGAAATTATTAGTTACTACAACATTCAAATCTAAAATTATCAATGTCAACGACAGAGACAATAACGTTTTTCAGTCTTCAAGCAAAAAAGGATCGATCTTTCCTCAAGAAAGATAAGTACACTAATCTGGCAACCAAGTAGAAAGTATTACTTAAAACTTATCTCTACATTTAAACAATAGAAACGAGAAAGGATCAACAAACTGATAATAGGAATACCTTCTGGATTCCTGGGAAAATATACGAAGTGGCATGGTACCGGAACCAAAAGGCAAGGAACTTTCAACAACTTTGGCATTGCTGCAACAAATTGCGACATTGGCAAAAGCCATAGCTACTGCCATTTTTGTCCTCTCTTTCTCTCACTGCGCAGTGACAGATGAAGAAGAAGAAGAGGGTAATGACAAGTACGCTACAAACTGACAGAAAGCAGGAACACCCAAACGAAAGAAAGTCACGAATTCCAAGAAAGAGATGAGGTGAGCAATGAAGAAGGATAGATGGGAGTTCTAGTAAATGGTGACATCCACCTGCCAAAACAAAGGGCCACCGTTGTTTATCTCATGTACATGTGTGCATAGTTTGGGACGCAACCTTCCCTCTCTATCTTAACATTTTATCCGTTCCTCATCTCACATCTGCATCTTTAGTTGTCTTGTCTTAAAAGTACTTTCCCCTTTTTTTTTATTCAAAATAATAAATTATAGAACCCAAGTGAAGCAAATAAGGGAGTTCCAATAGTTGTGGAAATGATGGAAACTAATGCGAAGGAGAGATAAGCCTAAATCATTAGTTTTAACATATTTTTATTTAAAAATAAATATTTTTATTGTCCTACGTGATAGTCACGTAATAATATCGAGTTTATTTTTGTAAAAAAAAATAAAAGTTTGAATATTTTAACATTATTTTTTAAAATTCAGGTTAGTATTATAAGATTAAGCAAAGATAAGAATTTTTTTTTACAATTAATCCTAAATTATATATGCATCTAAAAGTCTAATCAGAGATATTTTACATTATGGGTCCTTTAGTTTGGTAGAATAGTTTTGTTTGATATGGACAACAAATGTGGATGATTTCTTCGTCTGGTGGTAGTTGGCATTTAAACAAGATCAGTTTCGGTTAAGATGATTCATTGAATGCTCTAGTTGATCATAATCCAACCTTATATTGGAATTTTAATGGTTAAATACAAGAAATTATGATCAAATGAGAATGACGAATTTTGAAAGAAACATTTTAAAGTATAGAAGAAAATTGGATTAATTTACCATAATGCCTACACTACAGTACATGATAATTTATGCATATTTTTGGAAACTTAAACAAATCATGTGGCTTCCAAAAACAACGTACGTTTGAGGAAAATTCTATAAACTCATACTTAGATAACAATAATTATGTGTCCACGTTATAAACAAAAATTGCAAAGTTGGGTCTAAACAATCTATAAAGCAACCTATTCCATAATCACATAGGTCCTGCAATTTTGGAGTAACTGTTCTTATCGAAGGGTGACATCAACAGCAACCACCACAATCCAAGCTACTTCTTATCCATGAGCACCTAGAACTCCAACAAGAAGAATCCAAGTGCATTAGCATAATTGGCTCCAAGAAATCTTATCCACATCATAGCAATATCAAGAGCCAGAACTTTGTTCGTTCATAGAGTGAGGAAAACTTTACTCCTAATATGTCAACTTCACTCCCAAATACTAGCTTCTCAATACAGTTCTTTCTCGAGCATCCATACAAATCTTGGTGAGTAACTTGCAACAACAACAAAACCAAAACCAAAAATAACCATCATAATCAAAATAGCACTTTTGATACAAGACGTAAAGTATCTCTGGTGCCATGTGAAGTTAAAAAGTAACGATACTAAGACACCCTCTCTTCTAGCTGTCTCTCTACCACACATCTATTTGGAAGGTCGGAGAGCTGCAAGCAGAGCCAACCAAGTGTCCTTGTGTAGTTAATAACCCTTGTTTCCTCGAATCCTAGCTCTCATGTCAACCTGGGAAAGCATCAAATGCTCACGAAAACTGAATTTATAAAATTTAGCAAGTTTAACTTCATGCTTCACGAAACAATAGTTACAACAAATTAGATAATGTGAAGATCAATAATCTTTTTAGATCATTCGTGAAAAGCACCATGTCAGAAGGTGCTGGTAGAGTAGGATGTTATCCCCTTCAGTTGCATCCTAGAAGATAATATTCTGATGCAATCAGAAGTATTAAGGTGGAATGTATGCATTCCAAGAGGCACAACCACAAATTAACAGAAGGTCAGACTTCGGTCAGAAGTTAAAAACTCAAAGAAGGCTTAGATTATTGTTAAGACTTCCACATCCGTAAGCCATGAATCCAAATTAGTTGCCTCCTTCAGATCTTTGTCCAAGAACGCTTTTCACCAGAAAATATAGAGATATCACGCCAAGATCTCTAACAGCTTCATAAACTCCGCCACTGAATATTCTAAAATAGAGAAATATTTTAAACTCTGAATGAATAAACCAGTCCCCTCCAATTTGACATCTTCCTCCTGTCCTCATTCATATTTACCAATCCAAATCCAGTGAAAACACATCAATGGTAAGAAGAAAGAACTAAAATCAACCCACTAGCATTTTGAACCTTATTATTTTCATCTAACTGATGCTGCAGCACCGGACAAGATTTTTGCCAGAATTGCTTATAGCTATGCTTGTAAAGCTTACCTGGCAATTATAGGACTTTCTGATGAGTTGGATTGTTAAAACTGAATAGGTAACTGAGATCAAGGAATGAGACTCAAATATCATTATACCCTGAAAAGGGAAATGTTCTTTGGCTGTTTTGGCTGATGTGTTTTTATATAAAAAAGAAATGAAGTCGATTTGGAACATAATCTATATGTAGTATTTCAAATAATTCTGTCTACGTCTATTATGTATTAGTGTCCTGCAAAACTGACACTCAACTCTAGTCCATTTGATTTCAACTGACAAGAACCAAAATAACCCTCTCGCTAACACCTCTTAGTAACCGAATATGTTTTTAGAAAAAGTCAATTTAATTGATATTGAAAAAGGTATTAGTGTTCCCACTAATAGTTTCTCATAAGCACCAGAAACAAGAACTGAAACAGAAAAAGACAATGTAACCCCCACAACCAAAAAATGAAAAGAAAAAAGGAAAAGAAAAGATGTACCCAAAATCAACCAAGAGCTAATTTAAAATCAAACAAAACAATGTATTCTTTGCCAAGTAATCCTCATCATTTCCTTTTGACCAGTCAATAAGAGATTGAAGCAAAAAACGAAAAAAAAACAAAGGAAAACGTGCCCACAACCAACCTTTAGGTGGAAATTTTCAAAAACAATGAACCTACAAGGCAAAGTCCACAAATTTGCAATCTGGTTTAAGAGGACCTCGTGACAACCATTACTAGCCTTTTCAGCCTACTTATACCTCAATCAAAGCCGTCAAAGAAAATGATAAGCCCCATCAAAATCTTCCCCACTCTTTGTATGAAGATGAATGCATTTTAATAACCTGATGAACAACAGATACAAGCCAAAAACTAGCAAAGGGACATCGTATAATACAACTACGAAGTGCCTGTGATTTCCACCGTATAAATTTAACCAGAAATTAATCTTGGAAATGTAAATTAACCACGATTGCATTCATAGAAAGAAATTAAATTGGGGCACCAAATCGGTTAAAACTTAAAACGAGAAAAACAATCAGAAAAGAAAAAATGTTTAGACTAGCCATAAATCCCAAGTTTCTATCTCACTTGCCCTACCCCTTCTTTTTTCCTTCAAAAGTCAAAGAACCCATGATGGAAGTAAAAATGAACAATACAAGCATAAATAAAGTCAACAGACAAGGGAATTAAGGGCAGACTAATGCACTACAAGGGAAAAGGTACATACCTGACCTCTCTTACAGTTGAAATATGTTTCTCTCAGACCCACACATTCACTTGATATAGAGGGGCTCTTTTCTCCTGCACATTCCCTGTATGACCGTTGCTCTACCTTTGCATATACCAATGCAAAACAATATCTTTATTCAGTTAAACAAGCAAAGATGCAAAACTAAGAGACAGAACCTGTGAATACCTTTACACAATCAGACTCGCTAAGACACTTAACCAGTTCCATTGCAAGGCCTTTGCAAGACTTTGACATTTCTTCTTTATCTCAAGTCCCTTGAAATAACAAAAAGCATGTTACAAAAGAAGGGTTTGCAAAGGTACAGCTAATACTATGATCATTCTTTGAGTTTCAATTTTGAAGCCCCTACTGAACTGTTGCTTGTGACAACTTTTGGCATACCCCACCACAATTCATTAAATCTATTTATTAATTTTGAAACATATCCTTTCCATTCTAAGCCACCATCCAGAATAAGTGATGATGGTCAGAAACAGGCCATGTATGATATCCTTTCCACCAATTGACGCTGAGATCGGAACAAAGATTCACTGGGAAACCGTACAGATTTGAATGAATAATAGCTCCATGGGTGGGTCTCACTTGAGGGATTTGGAGATATTGGGGATTCAGTCAAATCCACAAATTATCTTGATTAAGCTACAGGGACTTTAATTTTACCTTACCTTAGAACAAAAATCTATTACGGGCTGAATGTTAAAACATGCTTTTCGAAGTCATGAATTTGGAAAAGGCTTATTTTGTAATCAATTCCCAATTATGATATCAAGGACTTCACAATAAACCCTTAAGAGCATGCTTCTGACGACTGCAGATGACCATGAATCAATTCTACCAAGAAAACTCGTCCCAGAAAAACATAAAGAAATCTCCGTACATGTAAGTTAACGAACTTCTTTGTAGAGTTTTCAAATTTGCCAACGAAGCACCTCTTGCAATTTAATCCCTCAATTCCCTTTCAAGGTTCTCTCACTATACAATCAAGATTTATCGATTTGAAAACATCAACTCTGACATTCCTGAATGGGTTACTGGTATTACATTCCAAGTGACAGCTTAACAACCACAATGACGTGAAACAGTTAAAACAGAAGCAAGAAAAAGCGCACTGTGGCAGTGATTAGAAAGAAAAGAAAATACCTTTGAAATTGGTTTGAGAGAGAGAGAGCCACCAGGAATGAGAAGTAGCAATGCAAAGGCAAGCCAAGACGAGTCGTCGTCGGACAAAATTCGTTGAAAGGAAAGAAGAAGTAACACTCCCCCTTTTACCTTTCAAAATAAAAAAAAAAGTAACACTCCCCTTTAGGTATGTCATCCTACAGGCCCAAGTCCTTGATTTAGGAAAATTGGCCCAATCCAAATGTACTGAGAATTAATAATAAAAGGATTTCTGATTTTAGGTATTCATTTTGAGGTGTTTTTATAACTAATCTAATAGTTGAAAGATGATTAAATTAATTCCAGTTGCAAACAATCGAGTAATCCTCATTGTTTTATTATATATAAGTTAAAATTGTATATTATTTTGCTATTTATTGAATCATTTATTAAACTGAAAAATATAAAAGCAATAGATGAATAAGTCTTCATGATTAAATTAAAAGTTTAAGGATTAAACAATTTTGTCTATATATGTAACGAAAATAACCATAAAACTTTTGATTCTAATTGATGCTTAAGCAAAAAGAACCTATAAATGAAAATATGAATATCACATCATGCATGAATATAAGGCAGGCAGAAGCTTCAAGGTGTAAATTATACCTAAATATTTTTTAAATGGTCCAAGTATACTTCTACCATTATTTATGATATCAATTGCATCTTAACATTTTCAAAGCGATATTATTAGCATCTTAAATTATAACAGAGTTAGGTTTTTGTCAATTCCTAATATATGAACTATCTACATCTGAACAATTTGGACCTACTAAATGCTGACGTAATCTTAAAAATGATTTATTAAGATATTACGTAAGTGTGTGATTTTCAGCTTATGTTTCATAGAAGGTCTAAATATGTCCTCTTTATTATCTTTATTATAACTTATGCATCTTATCTAGGGTACAATGAGTATCATTTTCGTAATGTTAGGACGCGAATTAGTAATAGAGATAACGATAAGAGTTTACTTAGACATTTTATTAAACATTAAGATGCAAATCACACCTTCAACCTAGGGTAGAAACTAAAAACAATTAAAAGCCAAATAAAATTTAATCCCACAAAACTATCTTCATGAAAATAGAATTAATTTGTTTACTTATCTAATAGATCATGCCCTTAAAAAGGTTTAACTTTAAGATCTAAAGAAAGATTTGTTAGTTTATATCTCCTAAATTGGTTGATTACATATTTGTAACATTTATAGATAAATATACTTTATAAGTTAAATTATGGTGAGATTTGTGATAAGTATTATTATTAATTAGTTATTGTTATATTAAGACTGAGCATTGAAAAAAATAACAAGAGACTAACACATTATGTTTCTTTCATAAAAAAGGCAATCAATCTCATAAATTAAAATATCAGAATATTTAAATAAATGTAGATACTTATGCAAAATTTGACTAAATTGAGTCATTATGAGAATTTCATATCAAACATTTGTCTCTATATAAAAGCTCATTAATGATGAGTGTATGAGTGTTGAGATATCATACGACTTATGATTATAATGATTATTCTTGATAGCCTATGGTTTTGATGATAATAAAATATGTTACTACTAATATTTTTGTTTTTGATGATGTAAATAAGTTATTTTTTCAAAGATTCAAGAAAATGGACAAAGATTATGTTTAGTGTACAATGATTAAATGATCAAAATGACTAAAATGGAACACATAATACAATTTAAATGAATTGAAGTGGACCAAGAATATGAAAGAATAAAGTCATTATATGTATAACAATCATTGTAACTGTTCTTATAACCTTATCTTGGTAATTTCGATGAAAAACGGGTCCAATCATGGCATGATAATTTATACTTAGGGCATATAGTTTATACCTTATCACAATAAAGAAGAAATTTACTTTTAATTATAAATAAAACCTCTCCATTTTCAAGAAAACTTTAGAGAACTTTGAAAATGAATTTGAATTAAGTTTTTGTGAAAAAAAAGATTTTAATCTTTGAAAGAAAAAATTGCAACAAAAGTCTTATAAGCAAGTTTTCATTGGCCAAATATATTTAAAATCACTTATATGTAAGTACAATTTGTAAGTGTAAGTCGACTTGTGCACTCGCGCAACTCGACTTATACATCTACAGTACTCGTAAGTCAACTTATATGTCGATACAACTCGACTTATGCCTGTACAGTACTGTAAGATTGTTAGAGTAATGCCCTAAAGGCAATCGCCCTTAGCGCGT
>JAOQMR010000006.1:24144316-24156816 GCA_027563865.1 Erythroxylum pelleterianum | reverse complement strand
TTGAGGTTTTGAGGAAATATGTATGTGTTATAAAATTTAGAGTGAATATTTTGAGTTAATAAAAGTTAAAGTGAATAAGATGATTGAAATGAAAGTGTAAAAGTAAGAAATAAATAGTGAAAGTGTGAGATTTTGGAGAATTGTAAGTTTGAATTGTGTTTGGGATGAATAGTAGCAGAAAGTGATTTGTAAGCTGAAACTTTCATGAATTTTTTGGGTTGATCTGGAAGGATTTTGATAAAATGATCTTCATGAAAGTTGTAGCATATGTTTTCAGCTTTCTATCGCCATAAAGTATGCAGTTTTTCGATATCGGGGCTAGAAGTTATGATTGATTGAAGTTATGATTGATTGAAGTTCTGATGTTGTTTAGGTGATTTTTATCAGGGCAGAAACTTTGATTGAAAATTGACTTAGCTAGAGACTGATTTGGTTTGTGAGTTCTTCATGGATATTGTAGAGCTCGTTTTTATCTTTCCAGTGATTTAAAGCACGGAATTTTTGGACAAGGGAGTAGAAAGTTATGATGTTTGCAATTTCTGATGCTATTTAGGATGAGCTTGTCGATCGGTCATCTTTGAGTAAATTTTTGACCCCTTTAGAGACTGAGCTTATTATTGAGTCCTTCATGAAAATTGTAGATCTATCTTTTATCTTTCCAATGGTACCAAGTTTGTCAAATTTGAAGTTCGAAGTCAAAAGTTATGAAGGTTTGAAGATAAGATGTCAAACTGATAGGTCGGTCGGAGGTTAGTGGGCGGCCAGCGCGTGAGCACTGGGCGCTCGCTCGGGCGAGCGCCTGAGTGATCGCGCACGCCCAAGCGATCCGAGCGCTGGGCGATTCGGTCGGGTGTGCACCCGCGTGCGCTCGACCAATTTTTCATAGGTTTTTGGTCGACCCGACCTTTCTTCACTCTTTTGCCTATAACTTCTTCGTCTGACCTCCGATCGATCTGATTTTCAAAGCGTTGGATTCCTAAGATATTTTTCTATCTCTCCATACCAGATTGATCAATTTTGAGATTAAATTGAAAAAGATTGATTAGATTAAAGTGAGCTGATCGGTTGTAAAAGTCTGAATACCGTTCAGTATTTTAGTGATATCTGGAGCTATAGAGCTCCGATTGAGTTGATTATTATTGTAAATTAAACTAGGGATATGGGGCTACAAATGTTATGAAGGAGCCGAGTGATAATTTAGCCTCTAAGATTGATTAGATTAAAGTGTAGTATTCAGTCTCGATGTTGTTTTGGTCTGAAAGTGTTTTGGCTATAACTTCTTCGTTTTTAATCCAAATTGAACGCTTTTGGTGTTGTTAGAAAGATCAGACCGAGAGGAACATTTTTCTAGAAGAAAGTTTTGTCAAATTGCCTCATTTACCTGATCGAAATTTGGAGTCAAGGTGCCAGTTTTTAAGGAAATAATTGGAAGTTCACTTAAGGTTTTAAGTTCTAAGGCTTATATGTAAGGGCATAAGGATCTTTTCTCACTCATTTAATGACATGGCAATATAAAAGAAGCAGAGAGCTGTCGTGGGACTTAGAAATTTCCAGAAGAAAGAAAAGAAAGAAGAGAGAAGTGAGAGAGAAGTGGTTTCGGTGGAGAAAAAGGGGAAAGAAGAGAATGATGCTAGGCTTCAATTTTCATGAGTTTTCAAGAAAGTTTTGAGGTAGATTCAAAAGGGAAAAACGTGGAGGAACTCAAGAGCTTCATTTTGAGCCAAGAAATTTCGGATTTTGGAGAAGATGAAGGTAAGAGAAAATTTTGATCTTTGAATTTTTGAAAGTTTCTTGGTTTAGATAGCTTAAGAATGTTATGGGATTATGTTTCCTAAGCTCAATTTTGGAGATAGCATGATTTAATTGGTTCAATTTTGGATAATTGTGAATTAGGATTTATGCCAAATTTTTGTGATTTGGGGATTTTGAAAGTTTTTGATTTAGATAGCTAGAATATATGAGGGATTTGTGTTTTCTAAGCTCAATTTGAGTAATTATGATGTTTATGATGTTGAATTTGGGTGAATTTGGTTTAGGAAATTTTAAGTTTCAGGAAAGAAGGAAGCTTTGGAGAAATTGATGCTTTGGACAAGTTTCTAGCATAGATTTGAGGTGGGTACCATGTTTATTTTTTTTTATTTATAAGCTCTATATGAGTTTTCGAAAAATAAAGAAAGTAAAATTGTTTTAAATTTTTATTTTTGAATGATTAAATTCATTGGTTTTGTATTGATTTAAGAATTTGCTACAATTGTTAAATTGATTGTTTTCGAATGATTGCAGCATTCTTTAGTTTTGAATGGTTGAAGAATTACTATGTGATTTTCGTTTTGTTATGTGAATGTTATTGTGTTTGCTGCCTTTTTGAGTTAAGTGATGGGTTTAGATGAATTGGTTTGGAGTTGGGAGATTGAGGATTGTGGAGATTGAAGTGTTTATGTGCAGGTGCTGGAAATTGATTGAAGGTTAATGATTTTTGGCTAATTGAATTTTAGGGGAGGTGCTGTCCAAATTTTTTTAAAACGGATAGAAACTTCGACTAAGTTTTTGACCCTCTTAGAGTGTGAATTGGATTGGAGGGTCTTCTTGAAGATTGTAGGACATGTTTAGAGCTTTCAAATGGCATATAATTTGTCATTTTTTGGACTTAGGATGAAAGAGTTATAGGGTGTGGAAGTTTTCAGCTACTGTTGATGTGCCATTTTATGGCAGTAACTTTGGAAGGGAATTTCACACTTTTATAGCCTTCATTGATTTTTGCATCCTTCATAAAAGATGTAGAGTATCTTTTCATCTTTCTATTGATGTATAATATAAAATTTTTGGAGTTAGGAATAAGAAGTTATGAAGTTGGAAAATTTACAGTTACTGTTCACGTGGACTGTTCATATGGTCGTTATAGGCAGTAACTTGGAGTGAGTTTTTACCTATTTTAATGATGAAATTGATGTTTGCTCCCTTCATGAAAATTGTAAAGCATCTTTTCATCTTTCCATTGATGTATAATATGCAATTTTTGGAGTTAGGAATAAGAAGTTATAAGGTTGGGAAATTCGCAGTTACTGTTCACGTGTACTGTTCATATGGTCATTATATAGGCAGTAACTTTGAATGAGTTTTTACCCCTTTTAATGTCGAAATTGATATTTGTTCCCTTCATGAAAGTTGTAAATCATCTTTTTATCTTTTCATTGAGGTAAAGTGCGACATTTTTAGGCTATTGGGTTAAAAGATATAAACTTTCAAACTTTTGGTCTTGTGTAGGATAAGTTCAAATTGGGCAGTAACTTTTACTGAGTTTTTGACCCTCTTAGAGTTTGAATTGGATTGGAAGGTCTTATTGAAGATTTTAGTAGATTTTTATCTTTTCATTAAGGTATAATATGTCATTTTTGGGCTTAGGAGTAAGAAGATATAAGGTTCGGAAAAGTGCAGCTACTGTTTGAAGTGTCTTTTTATAGGCAGTGGCTTCGAAAGGGTTTATCTTCCTTAGAGATTAAATTGATTGTTAGATCCTTCATGAAAGTTGTAGAGTTTTTTTTTTGAGCTTTTTATTGATAGCAAAGTTGGTGTGAGAAGTTATAGATTTTCAAAATTTCAGCGTCTTTGTTTTCGTTTTTGACTTTATGTTTGAATGATTTGTTAATTATGAAAATTTATGCTTTCATTTTGACTTTGATTTTTTAGAATCCTTAGTTGTGAATGACTGAATAATTGCTATGTGAATTTTTGCAATTTTGGAAATTTATGAATGGCATTTTGTTTGATAAGGCATGATATGAAAAATCAAGCTTTCGAAATGTGCCTTCGAGTAATCTAATTTCCAAGTATGAATTTGTGTGTTATGTGGGTTTGGTTAGGTCTCATATATTAGAGTCAGTGCACTGTCTCGTGTTTAAATTCTTCTCTCGCCTGCCCGCTAGTGGCACTGGGGCTCCGATCTCGAACTCCCATAAGTTCACGGCTGCACAGGACCGCTATGCGAGACTGTGCAGAACATTCCGTTTAGACCAAACCAAACCATTCTAAAGTGTTATGTGATTTTTGATTTTGTTAATATGGTGATGCATTCATGTTCTTGACAATTGTGCATGATTTGTGAAAAATTTGAGAATTTTGAGAAATGAGAAAATAAGTTTTGAAATCGTGAAAATTTTGGAAATTTATTTATGAATGTTTTGAAAAGTTAAAAAGGCTTGAGAAATAAGTTTTGAAAAATTTGCCATTGGGAAATGTTTAAAAATGGCAAATAGTTTGAGAAATAATTTTTGCTTATTTTTCAATTTATAAATATGTTACCCACAAGCTGTCTAGCTCACCCCCTTTCACCCTCATCTCCAGGTTTCGAGCAAGAGATCGGATGAGAGGAAGTTAAGGCCTTTGTTTGATTTCATTTGTTTTAAGTGTTATTGTATATGGCTTGGAATGCCATTAATGTTTTGTAAGCTTTTAATTCATGATGGTGATGAAATAAGGGTTGGTACATGGTTATGATTTACGGATTTTGTGTATGGAACTAAGATATGGATGTGATTTAGAATAGAAAAGTGAATTAGAGTGTTGTATAAATTGTGATTGTATGGAACTGAGTTTGTGTATGGTTATGGATTTGTGTATTCAATTGAGTTATAAATTTGTGTATGATTATGAAATATGAATGGAATTGTATATCAATGGAATTTGATTTTGAGTATGGATTATGGTTTTGAGACTTATTGAAGTGTTTTAGGTTTAGACTTGCGTTTGTTTATGCTCGGATTCCGGACAGGAGGTCCGATGAAGGGTGTGGATAATTTTGGGATTTTCGAAGTGTGTTTAAACTATTTGCAGGTTTTTGGGTTTCTTAAAATGCAGCCGTTATGCTGCCCATTTTTTTATAGAGATATGTGCGTTAAGTATATATTGGCAAATAAAGAATAAGTTTTGTTATAGATGATATTGAGGTATTGAATGTATAAGAAGAATCTTATGATTTGGGATTTGGATTGGAGGACAAGTTTCCAATTGGGGAAATCAAAGTGATTTGTATGAGAGTGATTATCAATGAAAGGAATGAAAAAAAAATTATACCGAATTTCAGATTGGTTTAGTCTTAGGGTTTCCAACGCGCTGTTTTTCTATGTTCACGCTTCGGATGTCGGATCTGCTTTGTTAAGTTTTTATTCCGCTTTCGATTTGTTTTCGATTCTTGCGCCTTATGTTTCCGATTCGATTTGAAATTTCACTTTGCAATTTCGTTTGCCTACTTTGCCTTTCGCCTCCCGTTCCGTTCTTTCGAATTTGTTTTCTTTCAATTTCGATTTCCGTCACTTTATTTTCGACTCTGCTTATCATTTTTTCCCGGTTGGTGTCCGGTTACGAGATCGGGTCCCAACATCTCTTCTTTCTTTCTTTCTCTTCTTTTCTTCATATCTCTCTCTCTCTTATCTCTTTTCTCATTCATTTTCGTTATTCTCTTATGCTTATCCTTCCATTTTCGTTCTTCTCTCTTCTTAAAATGCAAGACAATACTTCTTCTTCCAATTATGCCCTTAATGAGTCCAAAAAGTCCATTTTATCCTTCCTTATAGGCTTATGTTCTTTTAAACTTAAGTGTCTTGCCAAAAATGCCCTTGAACATTCTAACATAACACTTTCTTCTAGAAAAATATCCTCCATTGTCTTAAGTTTCTAATGCCTCTAAAATCATTCAATTTGATTCAGTGTTTCGAGAGATATACTTCAAATATTTTTGGACTACTCTTGTCCAAAACAGTATACTATGCACAACTTCCATTTGAAATTTAAACATCTTAGAAACGGAATTAGATTCTAATTTCTTCATAAAATTTATAGCTCCATGTCTCTAGTTTATCACAAATCAGAAATCATCTCATTCACTCAACCTTTCTTATTTCATTTCAAATAGCTTATATTTTTTGTGGAGATATAAAGAAAAGCCTTGTGAATCCAATGGTTCAAGAATCAAGTCATTTGGAGGTCTAGTGAAGAAGTTGTGGTCAAAAGAAGCAACCATGTTTTTGACCTCAATCATACTGAACCTATTTTGAAGAACAGCTATAACTTTTTGTAGAAATTTCTGATTGAGGTGTGCTTTGTATTTTTCGAAAGAAGACTTCAATAGCTACAACTCTCATGAAGATTATGAAGACAAATTCTTTCATCTGAGAGGTCAAAAATATAACAGAAGGTAGGATGTCATTTTGAGATGGGAGTGACATCATCAGATGATACAAGGTTGGGAAAATTGTCATACCTTTCCCAAAAGATATTGGATCAAGGTGCTCTTTATATGGTTAGAAAGAATACTTCAATATCTACAACTTTCATGAAGACCTCAAAGACCAATTCCATCGTTTGAATAGTAGCAAATGGATCAGACGATGCATGATGTCATTATGAGATGATGCTGACGTCATCAGACGATACAAGATTAGGAAATTTTCCATAACTTTCCCTATAGATATTTGATTAAGGTGCTATTTATATTTTTGGAAAGAAGACTTCAAGATCTACAACTTTCATGAAGATCTAAAAGACGAATTCCATCGTTTCAAGGGTAGAAAATGGATCAGACCATGCATGACGTCATTATGAGACGATGGTGACATCATCAGACGATACAAGATTGAGAAAATTTTCATAACTTTCCCTACAGATATCGGATTAAGGTGTTCTTTATATGGTTGGAAGGAGAACTTCAAGATCTACAACTCTCATGAAGGTCTTAAATATCAATTCTGTCATATAGAGGATCAAATTTGGGCTAGAATATGTTATGGCCAAAATGAGACGATGCTGACGTCATGAGACGGATGCTGACGTCATACTGAGACAAATTGGAAAAATGGGTATAAATTTCAGTACAAAACTCAGATTCAGGTGTTCTTTAGATGAATAGAAGGAGAACTTCAAGATCTATAACTCTCATAAAGACCTTAAAGACCAATTCTATCATTTACAGGATCAGATTTGGGCTAGAATATGTTCTGGCCAAAGTTAGACGAATGCTGACGTCATACTGAGACGAAGCAAAATGAGATGGTCAAACTGAGATGCAAAAAGTCAAACTAAGATGATGCTGATGTCATACTAAGACGATGATGATGTCATACTTAGGCGGAAGCAAAACTGAGACGGAACAAAACTGAGACGATGTTGACGTCATACTAAGACAATGATGACGTCATACTGAGACGGAAGCAAAACTGAGACGGAACAAAACTAAAATGGGACAATAAAAGGTTATAACTTTTAGCTCAGATGTCCAAAATTTTCATACTATATACCATTGGAAATATATAAGAAAGATCTACAACTTTCCAGAAGGCAACTTTGCTCAAATCTATTTATATAAATCCCAAATTTGCCCCTAAAGTCCAAAGACAAAATTTCCATTCATACACCTACACTGCACCCAATTGTTAACTTCATGACAAATTTTGGGATTCTTAGAGACAGAATTGAAATTCAATGTTTGTATATGAAATGTAGCCTTATATCTCTATTTTAATCAAAATCAAGAATCATTTCGTTTGGACATCTAGAGCAAATGTTGTGGCTAAAATACTAAACCATACTCAATGAACATTTTCCAGATCAACTCTTTATTTCAAAATTTTTCCTTACACGACTTATACCAAGATCACTCTTTCTACTTCATTTACTCGTCATTCTCAACTCCATTTCAAATCAACATTATCCATAATGAAAAATCAGATCCATGAATAACAGAACATACACATATATACCTATTCTTCACAATTTACTACACAATATTGCTCTCATTTTACTTCTAACTTTCATCTTAATTCTTTTTATTTCAAAAATCTCTTATCCACCAAAAACACCATAGCAAATCATGAATCTATCCACATTTCTCATTCCCTACTTTACTCTTGTCTATCATTTCTTGTTTGGAAAATTCTTCATTCATTTGTTTTTAACTCATGACTAACCACCAAAATTTCTCATTCAATAATTCTAATCTTTCACGAAAAGTTCGAGGTCCAACAAGCATTAAATAATTACACATCATACATGTTCACCCAAATTCCAATTCTAAATGTTCATAACTAATCCACATTACTTAAATCCTTTGGATCATATTTGTGTTCATAAGAACACCTTCATCCCTTGAACAATTCAAATATTCTAAAATTGGATACATTGATATCAAACATTCCATTCCTTAATTTATCACCTCAATTAACATTCAAAAACTTATTCAACCTCTAACCAATTAATCCAATATCAAATTAGGTTCATTTCAAACCTTAATTAAGTTCAAATATACCATTGTAAAGTGTCTTAACCATATATGGTTCAACAATTTCAGAAAACCGAACGTTTCTCATTTCAAATCATTTCCCACGACCGTGGGAAGGAGTTAATGTAGCTCCCACGATCGTGGGATTAGTGAACCGAAACCACGATAATGGGATTAGTGAACCGAAGGTTCATTATCTAATTGCCTTCAATTTTGTTTCCAAATTTTAACACCTTCGTACTCAATTCAATACACCTTCTTTATAGTCCATTAATTGCACCTCAATTAAACCTTAATTTTTCTTCAATTCCTCATCAATTTCACATCTAATTCCAATTCAAAATCATTCATTTTGTAGCTCAAAAGCCATTGCCTTCATGCTATAAAAGCTAACACAGAATCTATCATACAAAAATCATTTTCTAGAACTCATTTTATCATAAACATAACAAATATTTTATCCCATTTCAATCATCATAGAATTTGTATTACTACATGCTATCAAGTTTAGAATTCCATTCACATGTTTAACTTAAACTCATACTTCAATGAACAATCCAATCTAGCATTCCATGCAACAAGCACAATTCTAAAATCAAGGTGGAAGTAGGATAATCTTAACACCAAAAAGACAATAGCATAGAAGATAGCATGATGTAGCTTTCTTGATGTAGTATTTGGATGTGGTAATTCAGAAAAACTCAGGCAGAACACAGGGTTGTAAGATAGGGACAAACTTTTGGTAGTGAGAGATGAAGATGGTGAAGAATAAATAGCAGAACAACTTTTGCATCAGCTGAGTTCATGTAGCACCCCACTCTTGCAGGACACATCCCGACATCCTGAGTGATATCTGAATACGTCCCCACAAGGGTGGCATGCTAAGGCAGTCATGACACTCATTTAATCATAACATCATCATTAATACGTAAATGTCACAATATTTTAAAACCGAATTCCTCATTTCATTTCATAAAAATCGAATATGTACATTGTAGTATTTCATATTTCATCCCTATATGTACATTAGCAAAACTAAATACAAAACATGATAAACACATGAGGAATTATACAAAAATTCTATATAATCCTTCAATCTTAGCTGATCGACCTTTGAGGCATTTCTTCTTTCTAAAAGTATAAGAACTATGCCTCTTATAGAGTCTCTCTGTCACTAGTGTCCTTTTTCAATCTTGAAATGTAAACGTTGCAATTTTTGTGAGTTTTTTGAACTTAGTGAGGTAACCATCCTCGATGATTCACTCAATTCATATAACACATCAATACATGTGAACACATATTTCAAATATTTCATTTAGCATATAGCATCACCTATCATTTACTTCACATATCCACTCTCATTCAAATACATGTCCACAATAAATTTTAGTCAATCAAATACACGAATTAAATGTATATGTAGTACTTGTGAGACTCACTTTCGATTATTACGTTGTTGTGACTGAGTGCCTAAACTGCCCAATTTAGGCACTCACTCATTGATACTATCTCTTGTCTATTGGGAATACAGGGCTCATTATACATATCGAGCCTTCGACTCTTAATCATATTCCGAGCTTTAAGCTCATTTTCGGTGGCTACTCAAGTCACAATTCTCATTATCTGATCATGCATTCATGTAATAAAATGCATTACACATATTCAATCAATAATTGTTTCAACTAATCACATTCATAGTCTTTTCCACATTTATCATCGGACCTTAGTCCGACATTCAACAATCAGGTTGAGTAACACTTATTTCTTCACATTCACATACAAAGAGCACTTCAAATATTAAATTCATGCATCAGAAGCCTCGAACCTTCAGTGTCCGGAATCAACATAATCAAGTTCACATTTAAAGATAACTTAAAACATAATTTATAACAAACAAATAATTAAATGAGACCGTCTAAGTTACTTACAAGTTACTCCATAAAGCTATTGCCTTAAAGTCCCCACAACGTCTGGATGTGGTCACTCAATATGACCCTCTATATCATGCAATGTACATTTACACATATCACAAATTTGCACAATTATATGCGTACTCATTTATGCACATATGTATACATATGGATTATGTACAATGCATGCTCAATGACAATCCCAGGCATCTTTCCATTATTCTTGTCACATAATCATTCATATATCAAAACTCTAATAAGTATGATTTGTACGCAGCTCAATAAAACAATTTGAATATAATTTCATAACTTGATTGAGTATTCCAGATTTTTCTAAAAACATACTTTCGGGTCCATTTTGCATTATCATTATGATAAGGATAATTGAATAATTAGGCAACACTTCCTTCTAAAAACGTTTTCCCCTATATCTTAAGTTTCTAATGATATCAAGATCATACAATTTGATTCAGTATTCCGAAAGTTATACTCAATTTACTTCGGAATGTTCTTAAACTACAACAGTTCTCTATACTTAACTTCGAACCAGATTTTGGAATTCTTAGAGACAGAATTTAAATTCAATTTCTTCATACAATTTGTAGCAATATTTCTCTAGTTTAATCTAAATAAAAATCATCCCATTTCTAAATCTTCAGATCATGATATGATTAAAAATACTGCTGACTATTCAGTGACATCATTCCAGTTAAGAAATTCCAACACACTTCATCATTTTTCATCCTAAATTCATCAATCAATCTTTTCTGAATGGATTTAGATGGCCTTAAATTTTTTTGGAGAGAAATAGCAATGTGTTATGAGTTTCTTGGTTCAAAAATCAAGTCATTTTCTAGCCAAAAGAATCAAGGATGTTCGCAACTGTCAACTTTCAGTATGCCTTCAAAGTGACGATCATGCTTATAGTCAGGTGCGTGATGTCACAATTGTGCTCGCGTGCGTGATCATGACTCGTGAGATGTATCACCAAAGTCATGATCGTGCAGAAGCACGATCATGCTTTTCCAAATCCTTCCACGATGTCACGATCGTGCAACTCCTTTTCTCTTCCAAAACTGCAGATTTTCTTCTTCTTCTTTCTCCCTTTTGCTAAATCTTCCATTTCTAACTATGTCTCAATTATCCTCTCCTCATTTCGACTCCCATTTCAGTTCAACTCAACACAAACAATTCAAAATCCCTGATTAATACCACACATCAAAAACAGAACATATCCACACATAATCATCATTTTCTGGATCGTTTTTTTTTCATTTTTATGCATTTTCCATTTTACTCCAATTTTCACAACCATTTATCACACTTTCTGCACATTTTCTATTTCACCAATTATCACCAAAATGTCTTCTTCCTACACCGCTCATGCATGTATACATTTACAAACATTAGAACGTCATCAAAATGGCATTCACGATACCTGTAAAACTTAAAACATAACTTACTTGATTCAGCAAAATTCTACCAGTTGAGAGTGGACAAGGAGATTTCGGTGGATGGAGAAAAACGAGAATAAACATAAACAAAACAATATACATATTGAAGTGCTTACTTTGATGTAAGAATCAAGAACCAAACACACAAACATGAACACTAGATGTTTTAATGATGGATGAACAAAGAGAGAGTTTTGGTGTTGGGTGATTTTGGTGAAGAACAATAAAAGAGATGTAGAAATTTCCCATACCAAAAACATGACCAGGTGTATTTATAATACATTGCAGTCACCATTGCATGTAAGCCATTTGCCATCCATGTGAGGCTACCACGTGTCACACTCCCATTTGTCTCTTATTTCTACATTTTCCTAGTATAAAATAATCCAAATTTCCAAAATATCTGAAATATCACCAAAATTGCTAAATCAATTTTAATACACTCTAATTTAATTTTCAAGACAAATAAAATCCACAATTCACATTTATAGATCAATTTTACCTGGAAAATATCAATCAATGCATATACAATAATTTTAATGCGCAAAAATCAATATTCAGGTATATGTGTGCCATATTATGCATAAGCATGATATGCACTTTTAAATTTCTCAGTAACCTCTCTTGTACACTATTCTAGGGTTCTAGCCCCCTAATATGGGATAACGAGATGTTACAGTTCATTTGGTGCTAGATGTCACAATTATGTAATGGCACTTATCACCAGTGCATGCAGCCCACTTTCCCTCCATATAAGCTACCAAATGTCACAATTCTATTAAGCCATGTGTGTTGGACCCCAAACCTGTTTTAATTATTTTGAGGCATGTTTTAATTTTTGCAGTCTTATTAGATCGGTAATTAGAT
>JAOQMR010000006.1:24084556-24120262 GCA_027563865.1 Erythroxylum pelleterianum | reverse complement strand
CTAACACCTTCAAAAACAAAAGAATTGCGAGCTTTCCAAATTTTCCAACAAAGAATACCGAAACAAGTAGGCCAATCTCAATCCACAGAATCAATTCTAAAAGCATTACGAAGGTTATCAACCATCCATTCACTCATAGAAATAGTAAAGAACCTGTAAACCAGAGATTGAGGTAGAACTTTAAGCCACACCGTACGAGCCCAATGGCAATCTCGAACGGTATGAAAGACTAAATTTTTTCATTGCTTTATTAATTTGATGAAGAATTACAACAAAATAACACTTCTTCATAGTGATTCTGGTACCCTAATCTATGACCAAAAAAACTTAAAGGATTTTGCTTTTAACCATTTTAAAAAACTGCTAGGTGAAACTTCCTATTCGTCTTCTGATCAAGATCTAAGCGGTTTACAATAGGAAATCAACTTAATCAGTGTGCTGAGCCTTTTAATAAAGATGATATGAAAAGGGCCATTTTTAATTAAGATCCCAAGAAAGAATCAAGTTCAGTTGCTTTTACTGCAGCTTTCTTTCAGAAGATATGGAGCATAACTAGTGACATACTGACTAAAGCTATTATGGAATTTTTCTCCAATAGAAGAATGCTTAAGGAGATTAATAAATCATATATTTTCCTAGTTCCTAAGATAATTAATCCCTCTTCTGTACGTGATTTTAGGCCAATATCTTGTAGCAATGTTATTTATAAAACCATTTCAAAGATGCTTGCATGTCGATTGGAGATAGCCTTGAGAGGTCTGATCCATCCCAATCAAAGTACTTTTATCAAGGTTAGAAATATTGGAGATATAACTTACTTAGTATTTAGGATCTACTAAAGAACTATCACACTAAGAAACCTATATATGGTTATGCATTGAAGATTTATTTTTATAAGGCATCTGACTCTTTGGAATGGGGATTTATACTCAACAGCTTAAAGGCATTTAGCTTTCTAGGGGATCATATTGCCCTTTACCTCTTTACCATTTGTATGGAGGTTCTGATTAGCTTTCTTACCTATAGGATTGATTATGAGGGAGCCTTCAAATTCCATAAGAAGTGTAAGAAAACAAAGCTTTTCTTAGTCTTGCTTTTACTAACGATTTACTCTTACTAACTAGTGCTCACAGTAGTTCAACAAAGCTGTTGATGAATTCCCTCCAAGATTTCTTTAAACTATTTGAAATGAGAATCAACTACTTGAAGATCCATTTATACATCTCTAGGGATATAACATACCTAACAAATGTTTTCTCAAGGTTGACATATCAGTTGCTTTAAACTCCCTTTAAATACTTAGGCATTCCTATTACCACTTTGAAGCCAACTTATTTAGATTGTTTACCACTTCTTGATTCCATTCATAGAATAATTCGAAAATGGAAAAATAAGTTCCTCTTTTATGATGGGAGACTACAATTTGTTTCCTTTATCCTTAGTGGCTCATGTTTATTGGAGTTCTCACATCATACTTTTAAAGAATATTGTAAAAGTTATGGAAAAGAGAATAAAAAACTTCCGTTAGTTTAGAAATGTAGCTATAGGTAAAGCCAATGTTTTAAAAATCGGACCGGATATCGAACCGATCGAAGGAAAGGTTTAAGGTTCAGAGGTTCAACCTGTAGTGAACCCCTATAAAACCGGTATAAAATAAATAAGAAGTAAAACTTATAAGAATAAGTAAAAATAAAAAATTTTATTGAAATAAAAATACACCAATGTCTGTTATTATATAATTAATTAATAATAAATAAATATGAGTCTAATATAAATATTAAAATAACAATAAAAATCAAAATTGTATTTCTGAAGGAGGTTGTGTCTCATCATCGTTAAAAGCTCCAAATTCTTTAACGCTATTTAAAGATTCATAAACTACGCTTTCATCTAAAGTATTACATCAATTTCTTCTACTGCATTAAAATAAATTACAAATTAATAATGTATGAAATTATTCTCAATTGTAAACTTGTAATATACTATAATTTTAACTTAAACATGATCAAGATACGATATGAACTGATCATCAGTAAATGTTCTTAATTCATTCATTGTGACAAATGCATTTTCTTCATAAATCGTCTTAACAAGACTTTACTCTATTTAAATTTTTACGGTAAAATTTGAAAAGTTTGCAAATGTTAGAATTCATTTAAATGCCTCAAAATATTAGAAATTAACTTGTAATTTTATGAAATATTAATTAAATTTGCACC
Source organism: Erythroxylum pelleterianum (assembly GCA_027563865.1). Classification (NCBI taxonomy): domain Eukaryota; kingdom Viridiplantae; phylum Streptophyta; class Magnoliopsida; order Malpighiales; family Erythroxylaceae; genus Erythroxylum; species Erythroxylum pelleterianum. Next base: position 24,118,043 of record JAOQMR010000006.1, on the reverse strand, counting down.
TTTTGCGTATAGAAGAAATATTGACCAAGATCTAGAGTTTGGCATTAATACATGTATAACTAACCAGGTATATATATTTCTTTCATATTTATTTATGAGCAACGAATATTTTGTGAAACTATAATTCAGATAATAATTCGGAGTTTAATATGTTTATGTTTGTAAGTTTCATCAATGTACTTTCAAATGAGTATTGGTGGAGGTGTTGCGTGTAAATGAAAGTAAGAGAGATAATGATTTTCAACTCAAATAAAATAGGGGATGTTGAAAAGAAGTATGCGACTGAAGTATTTCATAGGTGGCAATACGATTTATATAATGTTTCTAGCAAAATTATGATATTCATGTAAGAAAATTATATTATGCTTATAGGCACTTATATTATAATAAGTGATGGCGTCATTTGGTTTGTAGTGTGATCATAGTATAGTTCTCTTCTTCCTCCCTTATTTAGGAAGACAAAGCATCAAAAAAGAAATAACTATTATAAACCAATAATTTTGATGAATTTGGCTTATTAATTAAGTGAACATGTTCTTCGCAACAATTCTATAAATGCGAAAGTTTTGATGAAAGAAAGGAAGGAAATTTTGCAAGGTTTAAAAAATAGACCGGACCGAAGCGTTCGGTCCGACCGAAAAAGGTTGAACCGGCCGGTTTTGTGCAGAGAGGTTATTGGGTGAAACCGAACCGGACCACTGACCGGTTCAAACTTTTTTCGATCGGACTAGACGATCCGGTCCGGTTTTTAAAACCTTGGGTAAAGCTTTAAATGTAAAGCGGTATAATATTTATGTTCCCAAAAATGAGGGTGGTTTGGGTCTAAATAGAATTCACAACATAAATAAGATGTTTATCATCAAAAGGATTTAGAAGTTGTTCACTATATGAATGAAGTGGATACATTCTCATCACTTAAAGTCAACTAGTTTTTAGATCCTAAAAGACAAACTTGATAATTCATGGACTTTGAACCAAATGCTTAACTACGGAACTTAGTGAGAATGAAATTTAAATCTATTAGTGGTAACAAGAAAGCACCAAATTTTGTCATCATAATTGGTGCAAATTAAGGGGCTTAATAATAAAACTTGAAATCATATATATTAATCCAAATAAAGCTAAGTTAGCACAATCATCTAGGGAGATTAGAGGAGTTGTTTACAGAGAGGTTTTGTAACTATAATGAGTAACTTGCCATCTACTCTATAAACTCAGTTCAACCTGATATAGTTAAATGTCTGAGACATAACTCTAGGATTTTTCACGAATAAATCATACTTGAACATGATCAGGGGACACAAATTAATGGTTTTTTGGGCTAAAACTATATGGATAAGATCAAACACTCCTTTAAACCTCATTTTAAACATGTACTGTAACTTTAAAGAGGCTTAAAAAATGACAGGATCAAAGGAAGCAACAACCTAAAATACTTTTTATGCCATGTTTAAGATGCAAGCGATCCTCTACTACTGTTTAACCTGGCTTGCATTGGTCTTCTTGTTGCTCGTCTGTGATCCTTCCTATGCTTCTCCACTTCCTGAATCTCACGGCTTACTCTTTACTTTTCTAGACTTACCCCTTTCTTCACTTCTTGACTTCTACTACTTACTCTTTTTGACTCATCCCTTTCTTTAGGACTTATCGCTCTACTATGACAACTTAGGTTCCTTAATACATTCCCAACCAACCAACTTTCATCAGTTTTCTTCTCTACTCTCATTTCTTAACTTTTTAATCTCTTGTTGAAGTTATGTAAATATAGTGCCCTAGAAAGCAAGTGTATTTACATGTAACTTAATCTTCTTCAGTTACAGTTTTGTAATGAAAATATTTATTATTAATAAAACAAAAGAGTTTGGTTTTTATGAGCATTATATATTTAGTCATAAGGTATCAAGATTCTTTTGTAAGTAATATACATATACATAGAGATGTATAGGAAGCATCTATATTATAAGAATCTAAAATAATGGATTCACAATTGAATAATCAAGTTGGTTGCTTGATTATGGTTTAGACTGTAGTGCTGCGATTTATCTCCATGTAAGTAAAGGAGTTTACTTCGAGGGAATGATGAGTTTCATATCATGCTAGTAGTTGACTATCGATAATGGCACTATTAAATGAATATAGAATCAAGTATGTTTTTAAGAATAAAGTAGGTCGTTACTTTGCTCTTAAAACATACATTTTAGCATTTGCTTATTATGGACCACAATCTTGATGAGTGGTGAACTCGTATGTGTTTCATTATAATTCTTGATATGATCGGAATGGATTTTTACAGAGTATTAATCCAGTGTCTGCATGTTGAAATTATTAATTGAAACATGTATTAGAAAACATTCACTCAAATAAAGAGTTTATAGTGATATCATCACTTCTAGATGTTTTATGAAGATTGGTGATTAAACAGGCACCAGGAGTTTGATGGACTAGCTACCCATCAAATCTTAACACCAAGATGAGATCTTGTGTGTTAATCACCATATAGAGTAAAATGGGAGATCTAGAAGAAAAGACCAACATAAGGGAAAAACAATAATTTGACCCTTTATTGTGCGAATGGTTATAATAAAGTTCATAATAGGGTTTGCAATTGGACATCTTATTTGAAATATGTGTTCTAACAATATTTAGTAATTCAAGAGTTCAATTAATTATCTTTAGTAGAATGACATTTAGTTAATAAACTAGAATTAATTCTGGGCTTATTGGAGCTTGAATTATCTAAGTCCAATAAGATTCCCCACTTGGCTTCAAGAAAGGTTATCAAGCAAAGTAAGAAATACAAATGGAGGTTTTAAAGCCCATAATTGAATGTTGGGCTTGCACTAATTAATAGTTAATTAGAAGCCCAAATGAACATTTAAAAATGGGCTAAACTTTGGTTTAATTTAATTAATTAGATTAATTATATTAAAACAAAATTCTTAAAGAAATAAAAGGGAATTTCGGTTTTTAATGGCTGAATGTGCAGCTGCACATTTAACATTAAATTGCTAAATAAAGATGGTATTTATCATGCATTATCATCATTAAATGGAGTAATGATCTTATTAATAAATGATTTAATGGTTGTCTTTTAATGATGACATGAAATGTAACCTTTTTAGCATTCATTTGATTAAAGATGAAAGAGGTGTATTTGATGGATGATCTTCCTTCTTTCATCACTACAACCGAAATTGACTTGTCATTTCAGGTTATTGGTCTTTTCATTATAGCCATCTTAAAACAAATGAGAAGAGTCTCATTTAAAGACTTCTTTATGTTTGATTAAAGAAAGGTGTGATACATTGGATGCTCTTCCTCTTCTTTCTTTTCATGCATAACCGAAATTAACAAGGTGAAAGAGAGGTGTTCTTGCATTTTTTTGGACTCTCTCTCCTTTCTTGCATGTGTTAGCCGGAATTTGCATGAGAAGTGTACCATATTTGGCTTCTTTCTTTTAAGAAAAATCTCCTCCAAAGTTTTCTTCTCCTTTCCTGCCAAAGGGTCTTGTTAACCAAGTTGTCCAATAAGAACAAGTGGTAGATCGGATTGGTCGAGGATACAATATCGAGAAGAGGAAATAATAACAAGAAGTACATCACCTAGGAGAGGATACATTGTCGAGGATAGGATAGCACAACGAGGAGTTAAAGATGTAGCCAAGGAGTCGGTAATATAATCTCCATCTTTTTCTTATGATAATTATTGTCCATATACCGTATCATGTATGATGGCATGTTGATTTGATTATCTTGCTTCCGCTGTGTTATGATTTCTCAAAAAGTTTTGAAATCTACCGTTTAACCAAATCTTGCATTTTTCTTTTCCGATCCAACATCCCTCTACATTATCTTCTTCCTCATTTCCTTGCTTTACCCAATAGACAATAATCGCCTCCATGGACCCTGAAACTTTCACGCCTTTAGTTTCTAACTCTCTTGGCATCTCGCCTGCCCCTTTTCCTTCCGCCTCAAACTCCCTAAGAAGCCCACCTTCCCCCATACCTCTTACCTCACCTCTCCCCAACTACTAACTTGTTTTGGACACTACTAACTCCACCCATTTTAGGAGGCTCTTAATCCAAGTTGTAAGCGAAGCTTCAAATGAGGTGAAACTCAATTATTTCCCACCATCAACCTCATCTGATAGCATGATCATGTCCCCTCTACTAGAGGCGCTCAAAGTTGGAGCCTCAAAATGGAACTCAACTTTTGATGGATTTTTCATCGATAAAAGGGTAACTTATTTGGTAATGAAGGAATAGATGATGAATAATTAGAAAATTCTTGGTTTATAAGAGATGCTCATCAACAATGATGATGTTTTTCTCCTCAAATTCTCCATATTAAAGGATGCAAGGAAGGTACTTCAATCAGGGCCTTGACATATATATAACAAACCCCTCTTATTATAGGTTTGGAAATCGGGTATGAAAATGGAAGACATTAAGTCAGATTATATCCCAATCTGGATTAGCATATATGGGGTTCTTTTGGAGTGTTGGACCACAGTTAGACTTAGCTACATTGCAAGCTTCATTTTTCACAACCCGGAACCACATCGGGCACATGACAATCGCCGCATACCCAGGCTAAGGATACTCACAGTACCCTTAATCCAACTATGCAAGGCTAACTGAATATCATTTGAAAACATTTGGATAGCACAACAGGTGTATTATGAAAATCCCAAAACTCAATTAAAATACTTATAAATCAGTTTTAAACGCACTTCTATATTCACATTTTAATTTACAAAATCATAAAACATATAAACATAACCAACTTAATAAAAACATGATCACCATATATAACAAAAGTACAAAACATAGACTACCCACGTGCAGTAATGCTCCAAAAATGTCAAAAGACCACATGATACACTCAAAGCTTTAAACTTACCAAATTAACCTGCATGGTTGGAAAGTAGAGGAGGTGAGTACACCATGTACTCAGTGAGTAGGAAAAACATATATCACAAATAGAACTCGATACACACCAAGACAGTCTAAATAACCTAAAGACGGGTTTTTTCACGCATTTAGCATATACAAAACTACCTATAAAGTGAACATACATGACATAGAATCTCATAGGCCTAGCTTATGACTCAACATATACTAGTTACTACTCAAACATATATCTCATATTCATACACCACCACAACCAAATTCATCCCTAATTAATCATTATAAATGTTATTCTAACATATATTAATAGGTCAATAATTCACTTACTAATTCAGGTCAATGTCTCCTCAACCATCAAGCTAACCTAACCTTATGTGCAATGTTTACATCCTTTTCTTCCTATTGTTCCTTTATGAACAAGCTGTCTTATTTTAATGATAACTCTCTCTACAAATATCCAAATGTCATGATTCTTATGCCTCCCAAAACTAGACTTCCATTAGTCTTAATATATCTAAAAATTACACAAACAACATCTCCCTTTAAAATATAATCTCCATCCAAATTATGTCATGTTTCTGGTAAGAAATAGACTGGTAACCAATACTCAACTCTCAATAAATTATTATCAATACATATCCTAACAAAATCGTTTCACAAAAGCATTAATAAGACATCAAAAATCATTTTTCATGTTTTATACTTTCACTAATTCAGACTATATGGTTCTCAAAAATCAGGAAATGATACAAGGTTCTTGCACAGGGTCTATGTTGGCCCCCAAAATTTTTTTCTTGATAAATAAGCATGATTAGATTATTTTGGGGTCTTGCTAGATAAATTTATGTTAGAATTAATTGACATGTTAATGTGAATGAGATTAGGTGACATGAGTTAAGGGAATTAAAGTGTTAAGGTGGTAACTTATGCATGAGGGGTAGTTTAGGAAGACCACTTAAGTGGTAAAATTTTAAGGCTTTGAAGGAAGGGTAAGTTGAACATTTTAGCATCACTAAGGGTTTAAAAGGGTATAGAAATGAGTTATCTTTCAATTAGAAGAAGCAAAAACGAAATTAGAGAGAAAATAGGGAGAGAGAGTGTCATGTGAGACAAAAGAAGAGAAAGAAAAGAGGGATTTTGGGGTTGAGCAAGAAGGGAAAAAGAGAGAGGAAGGTTAAAGCTTCCATTAGAGACAAGAAATCCTTTGGTTGGTGGAGATTCAAGGTAAGTTGTGTTTTAAATATTTGGATTTTTGGAAGGGTGTTGGTTCAAAGGGCTTAGGAAATGTATGAGTATATGTATTATAGGATCAATTTCATGCATTTGGTTCTTTGGGTTGTTCAATTTGGATTCCTATTAATTTGGGATTTTTGGTATCAATGTTGAAGAAATTCAAGAGAGGCAAAAGGAGCAAGAAGAGGCACATCCTTGAACAAGTTTTCAAGCAAGAAAATCAAGGTGGGTGACATTTTTATAATTGAGTAAATAAGCTATTAAAGTTGCTTTCAAATAAATGGAATTAAATGATTTCCAACTACCTTGAAAATGTGCATTTATTGTTCTTTAAGATGGTTTGAGAATATGCTATATGTTTTTATATATGAATTTTGTGAATGAATTTTTTTTGAGTGATATGGGAATGATTTCAAATTGTTCCATAATTGTTGTATTTGTGGCTTTTAGATGAATTGAGAAATGGGTATATGATTGATATGGGATTTTGGTTGATGAATTGTGAAATGATGATAAAATGCATATGAAATATGTCATGCTCATGAAATCAAGTTTCCAAAAAAGTGCCATATGGGCAAAATGTTTCAAGTTCATGAATTACATGTTATGTGGGTTTGTGATGGTCTGTTCTGTCTGTTAAGTGCACTTGATTAAAAAGTCCTCTCCCGCTTGCCCGCTAGTGACATGGAGCTCCCTTGCGGACTCCCATAAGTTCACGATTACGCAAGGTCACTTTTTGAAATTGCGATAGTACGTTCTATTCACGGCTACACAGGACCCTTATGGGAAATGTGTAATACATTTTGTTACGGATCCACCCGAACCATTTTGACGTGTTTAATTGTTTTTGATGTGTTTGATTGGTTATGATGTGCTGGCAAGTTTGATGGATATATGACTTATGTGAATTGTGAAGTGGGTTGACAAAGTTGAGAAATTTATGTTTTATGGATTGTTGTGAGAAATTGGCTATGATCATGAAGGTTTTGAATGGTTTTGTTTATTTACTGGTTATAAACCTGTTAACCATGAGCGTTAAGCTCACCCCCACTCCTTCCCACCCGCAGGTGATGAGCAAGTTAGCGAGTGATCGAGACGAGCGTCAAGGCATCACTCCATTTTACACTTTTGTTCTTTTGAAGTTGGAATTTGTAAAAAAATGCTTTAGTTGCATTTTGAGAAATTATTGTTTTTGCAAAGTTTGTATTATAGATTATGATGTATTTGTGGCTCAAAATGCCCACTAAAGCGTTGTAAACTCTTACCTTTTGATGGGAATGAAATACATGTGCATTATGTTTGTTTATGGCTTTTCAAGTTTTTACATTGATATTTTCAATTTTTCATAAGGGTAGAAATTGTGTTCTGAATGTAGGGAAAATTCTGAAATTTCCTAGGTAGAATTGATAAAAATTATCTTCTTGAAAGTTGTAGAAGATCTTTCTAGCTTTCCAACGATATAAAGTTTGCAATTTTTGGATATCGGAATGGAAAGATAGGATTGTTACAAGTTATGATGTTGCATAAGAGTGGTGTATGTGACAGCTATGGTGAATAATAGGAAATTGTGGTTTTAATTAACCAAATGAGTTAAGAATTGAGAATGTTGTGAGATAAATTTGGTGTTTGAGTTGTTATGAAGTGATTTGGCACTAGAAGAGTTGGTTTTGAGGAGATATTGAGTGTATGTGATGTTAGATTGAATGTAGGAAGCATTGGAGGGGTTTGGGGAACTCCTATGTCTGTTAGACGGACTTTAGGTCCATTTAACGAACCTTCTTGGGTGTAAAAACACCCCTAGGCCAGTCCATGTCCGTTAATGGACATGAATGTCCATTAAACGGACATGAATGTCCATTAAACGGACCTTCTCGAGCCAAATTGGCTCTTAAACCCGATACATGTTCGTTAAACGGACATTCACGAGACAACTTCATGAAATTGCAATTTTGTACCCTTTTAGAAGCAGAATCTCACTTTGTAATCTTCATAAAAGTTGTATATATAGAAGTCTTCTTTCAAATAGTCCAAAAATGAACTCGATTCGACATCTAGATTGAAAGTTATGGCAATCGGGCCAAGATAGGTACAAATTGAATGAAGGTATAACCATGTTTGATTCTTTCAGGCATAACTTCCTCATCTGACCTCCAAATGAAGTGATTCTTGAAGCAATGGTTTCCTAACATATGTTTCTATCTCTCCATAAAAATTGGTATCTTTTTGAGTTAATTTGAGAAATTTTGTGGATAGAAAATGAGGGGAAGGTTGGGGGAGCATGATTGGGGTATGTATATGCTTTAGCTTTTTAAGTATATCTTGATCTATAGAGCTCCGATTAAGATGATTTTTGCTTCAACACAAACTAGAGACTTAGAACTACAATTTCTTTAAAGAAGTCAAGTTCTAATTTTGATAATTGAATGGTGTGGGTACACCACTCTTGTGAAGGATGACTAATGACCCTACAAGGTAATAAGCACAAGGCTTATGACTCTGGATGTTGGGCTTCGGAAACGGGGTCCAACAGTCTATCACAGACAATATTAGGGAAACAAGCATAACTCGAGCTCTAGTCACTATTTTGTCAAGCCAATTTCACAGAGGTCAAGTTAAGACCTATATCTACAACTTTCATTCTTTGAGTTTCTTCAAATTCGTGCTCTAAGAATATGAAAGGCAAATCGAAAGAGCAAGATGAAATTGAAACCAGAATTTCAACTTATCTTGTTAACTTCTTTCCTTCTCCTCTTCTCTTCCCTTTTTCTTCCCTTCTCTTCTCATTTTGTTTTTCTCCCTCTTCTAACCTTATGGCTGACCTTCACTCTCACTTCTATTGCCTTTTTCATCCATTTTCTCTAGAAAATTCAACAAGATCAAACTAATCCATGTCCGTAAAGCATAAACTATTTTCTTAGTTTTGAAGTTGAGCCCATAAAGTATGTACTTTTCTTATGTCAGCACAAGTATACTAAGGATTCACTGGAAAAGTATAGGATGATAGAGTGCAAGTTTATTACAACTCCAATAGAGTTACTTATAAAGTTATGCTCCGGTGAAGGGAAGGATTCAGAGGATGTTACAATATAAAGACAACTAGTTAGCTACCTAAACTGTCTCACTCTCATAAGGCTAAATATATCATATGTAGTGGATATAGTAGGTTGATTCATACAAAATCCAAAGAAGCCAAATTTAAAAGATGTTTAAAGAATTCTACGATATATCCAATATTTAATTAATTATGGTATATTATACAAGAAAGAAGGAAAGAGTGAGCTTAATAGATATTATAATGCTGATTATATTGAAGATCATGATTTAAGGCACTCGACCACAAGTTACATATTTAGTTTTAAATTTGGATCTATATCTTGGTGTAGTAAAAGACAATCTATAGTTTTTGTATCAAGTACTGAGGCATTGATCGAAATAGCAATAACAATAACTCAAGAATGTATGTGGTTAATACAACTTATAAAGGATCTTCATCAGCTAATTGATTACTCAGTATAGTTACACTATGATAATCAGCTAGTTATACGCTTGACTGATCAATGTTCCACGTGTGAACCAAATACGTGGAGGTACATTACTATTTTATGTGAGAGAAAGTCTTGAATAGAGAAATTAAAATGCAATTCATAAAGATTAAAGACCAAGTTTCTAACTTATATATTAAAGAACTTAATAGTGAAAATTTCAAAGACTTTTAGTAGGCAGCTTTGTTAGATAAGTAGACAAAGATTCAGAGATAGTAATTGTTGAAGGAGAGTATTAAAGTAAGTAACTAACTGTAGCACCCCACTCTCGCAAGACACGTACTCGACATCCTGAGTGATGTCCGAGTGCGAACCCCGCAAATATGGCGTGCTAGTAGCATTCAGTCAGTAAAATCTCGTTACCATTTTTTTCTAACACACATATGCGGAAATCAATAATGTAATCGGGCCCATACTTTTATTTCATTTACAAAACATTTTCCATTTTTGGAAGTTAATACATGCAGAAACATATTCAAATCCACATAATACAACAATTTCGGAATACATTATTTCATACAAAATTAATGAAAATACTTATGCAGACGTGAACTGATCCCAACCTCTACCTCTTACTTGAATGTTGTGGCTATACTCCCGTTTTCCCAACGGGGTAACTCTTCTAAGCCTGAAAAATATTGCAAAATTTGGGTGAGCTTTGCAAACTCAATGAGTGACCATTCTCGATGGCTCACTCAATCACATAGCATATATAGTTCACATAATTCACATCATTTCATTAATAATCATATTGAATCACATACACTTGATCGATCATTTCACATTTTACATTCAACACATATCATATTCAGAAATCAGTCAAATATTTAAATCATACTTTCATATGCATATGGCAGTGCTTATGAGACTCACTTTCAATTATTAATGTTGTGACTGAGTGCCTTTTTATTGACCCATATCCCTTGTGGATACCGAGTTGTATCAGATAATATCCCATATCCCTTAGTAGATAGCGGGCATATTCACAACTGAGCCTGAGGATCTTTCCACATTATGAGCTTTAAGTTCTTTTTCACTAGCGACTCCGGTCACAACTGCCTTTATCTTTCATGCATTCATGACATAAAATGCATCAGTCATATAGGATCAAACAGTCACTTTCTTTCACTTTACACATGTCATCAGACTTTAGCCTGACATTCAACATTTAAGTTGAGAATCACTTTTTTTCATTCCTATGCATATTCACATTTTTCTTCGAAACTAGGTCCGACATTTAACAATCAAGTTAAGATATCACATATTCCGTCCAATTCACATTCAAGTAGCACTTCAATATTACATTTATGCATCAAAAATCTCAAACCTTCAATGTCTGGAAATCAGTACAATCACAATCACATTCATTAGTAATTCAATACAGAATTTAAATAAAACAAATAGTAAGTAAGACCATCTAGGTCGACTCACAGTACGCTCCAGATTAGCATTTGCTTCTAAGTTCTGGAAATGTCTGAATGCAGACGTTTATCCTGCACATCCAAATTATGCAATATACACATTGCACACACACATTATTAACTTTGCATAATTTTAAGCATTTATTTATGCACAAACGTGTATATGGACTATGTACAATGCATACTCAATGACAATCCCGGGTATATTATCAAATTTCACATCTTATCCAAATTCTCATTTTATAACTCAATTACTCGTCATTTCATTGTTAGCATTATTTGTTCTTATTATCAAATTCTCATTCACTTTAACTTGATACACTTTACTCCTCTTCTTTGAATATATTCCCAAACAAACTCATACCTTTGGTACTTTGACATCAACAAGTCATTCACTAATGTTATTCCAACATTACAAGATCACACATTATCCAAACTCCCATTTCTTCTTATAAATTCTCCAAATTTCCAAACCATTGGGTCTATTTTTCATGGTCATTTAGACAAAGAAAATGAAGTAATTTGGCAACACTTTCTTCTAAGAAAATGTTCTCCCTTCTCTTAAGTTTCTAATGACACAAAGATCATTCAATTTGATTCAGTAATCCAAAAGTTATACCCCAAACATTTTCAGACTATTCTCATTCTAAAACAGTATACTATACTCAACTTCCATCCATAAATTGAAAGTCTTAGAGATTGAATTAAAATTCGACTTCTTTAGATGATTTGTAGCCCTGTGTCTCTAGTTTACTCAAAACTAAAAATCATCTCATTTGGATGTCTAGAGAACAAGTTATGGTCAAAAGAAATAAGACTATTCAGTTTGTAAATGCTCTTAGGTGCACAAACTAAAATTAAGTCACGGTTAAATATTAGAAAGCACAGTGTCTAGATGTGACAATTAAACATCGTCCAGCAATTAACACTCATGGGTGTGAGGGAGAAAAGTCACAGGTGTGATAGAGTCACGGGTGTGAGAGAAAATCTCACACCTATGCAAGAGTCACGGGTGTGAGAAAAAACTCACGCCCGTGCACACTCAATCAGACCCGTATCACATTTTTCACTCCGTCTCTCCCAAATGATTTCAGATGGCTAAGATTTTTGTTGGAGATGTAGATTAGTGTGTTACGAGTCTAATGGTTCAAGTCCCATGTCATTTGAAGGTCAGGAGAGCAAGATACGACCAAAATATTGAAGGATGTTCAATTTTCTCCAGCCACAGAAGTCGCAATCATGCTCCTATCAAAGTCATGATCGGTACGATCGCGATTCTTCTTCTTCAAATACTATGATTTTCTTCTTCTTTCTTTCTTTTCCTCTACTCAGACAAACATTTCAAACTTAACTCAAACCCCATTTTCAACTTCCATTCAACTCAAACCATCCACAAACAAACCCAAATTCTAGATTAAAACATAAACACTAAAAACCAAATCACATTCACGTACAATCTTCACATTTTCTACAATTCTTGTTTCATTTTTTTCTGCATTTTCATTTTCTTCTCTAATAATCCATTTAATCATTCTTTCTCATATCCAAACATCAACTTTCACCTATTTCTTATTTCTAAAATTATTTTTGTTCATCTGTATTAACACTCAGAATTTGCGTGAAGGCAAATATACATGTATCTCAACAGTAACAAAACAAAGCAAACATCTTTCATATCTCCAAAAATTTCTGCATTCTTTTTATACACTGCTTCGTTGATCTTTCAACTCTACAATTCATTTTAACACCACCTCTTAACATTTTTTTATCATCAAATTTGAAAAATCAACACAGGTTGTATACTCTAGTTTTTTACTCATGTTTCAGCACATGTACATTTTCATTTTATAACTTCAACGTACAACTAACATGATGCATGTTTCATCTTATACAATAATGAAAAACCATAAAAATGCTTACTTGTCTAAAGCTCAATAACCTTCAAGATCACATGAACCCTAGCTTTTCAATAATACCCGATCATCAATAGTCAAGAGTTGTAGGGTTAGGTATTTCGGTTATAGTGAAGAAGATAACAAAAAGAGACAGTGAGTGAAAAGTGAGAGCAAGACTTTCTTTGTGAGGGCGAGAGATTTTTTTTCTGAAAGAATGAAGCTTCCAGAAGATAAGGACAAATCTCGAAGAAAAACAAGATCCACATAGTAACTAGGTCTTTCAAATGGAATTGTATAGTACAAATTAAACAAGACAAGTGGCACATGTCACTTATCCATTGGTCCAATTCCTAATGCTTCTCTTATTAAACTAGTCCAATTATCTCCAAATTTTCAAAGTCATTTTCTCAATATTTTCAAATTTCATTTTTAACAATTCTCCAACATCATTTGTTTTTTATTTATATTTCCTTCCATCAATTTACTGGCCAAATGACATTTTTCAAGTCTAATAATACTCAACATTTTCAGAAAATTTTTTCAAAATTCACCAAAAATTCTAAATCAATACATATATTCTCCACATCGATTTTCGATACAATTAATTCACAATTCTCACATAATCACGTTTATAATCAATTGTACTCTGCAATTGTCAATAAATGCATGTAAAGTCATTTTAATGTGTGCAAAAGTTCAAATTCATGTGAATGTATGCTAACAATATGCATGAGCATGGAAAATGCAATTTTCTTAATCTCTTATTGATCTCACATGTACTGTACTTTTTGATTCTAACTCTTAATATGAGAAAGGGATGTTACACTAATCTACTCTCTTTATTATTTTAGATTATTTCATTTTTACTATTGTCTAGAATTAGCTTAAGAATAACATTAACCAAGTACTGCCTCTTGAGAGGCAACTAGAAACTTAATTAACTTTGTAATTTTCACCACCAGTTATGTCGCTTCTTAAGCTTCAACTAATGGCTTACTAAGCTTATAAATATAGGCATTGGTCATTTAATTTTTTGTACAAGTGAAAAGGTTTAGAATAAAGAAAGCAAATATATTTTGTGTGAGTGAAGTAAGAGTGAAAATTTTGCTAAATTTAGAAGTTTTTTGTCATCCAATTTAGTGCTCCACGTATTCAACATGCTTTTATAAATTATAAGTTTTTTTATTATTTCTAAATGTTAGCTTCTAAATCCTTTATGGGTTTATTGGTAGCTACCCCTTTGATTTATCTTTCATTGTTAGGCTTCTAAAACTTTACGGCCATGTCTGCCAGAATGATTTCACTGTTGATAATATCTACAAGTGAGTGTCCCATATTGGAAAAAGAGAGGAAAGAAGAATAACATATAAGTCTATTGGGCTACTCCACCTATTGCCAATTGATTTTAGAATGGAACCTCACTTGGGCTTGTGTGTAGTCTAACTTTTCTTTTCATGTAGGCCCGTAGGCCCATTGCAAATTTCACATGGTATCAGAGCATGTTCGATCTGAATTATTAATTTCTTGGTTGTCCTTCTGGATGTCTAGCTCAGCGGCCCGACCCGATTACTACTGTGTTATTTCAAGTGAGTACTGAATGTCCAGTACCAGTTGCACTTGAGAGGGAGTGTTGATAATACCCATATGTGAATGTCTCATATTGATAAAAAAGGAAAAATAAGACTAACATATAAGCCTAATAGGCTACTCCACCTATTGCCAATTAATTTTAGAATGAATTCTCACTTGGACTTATATGTTGTCTAACTTTTCTTCTCTTGTGAACCCGTAGGCCCATTGCAAATTTCACATTCACCTTTTTCAAAACCTCTTCAAGCCATGCCAGATGGCCCGGATTTACAGCGAAGTAATGTGAATCCAATCCTTTTGCCCCACTGCAGTTCCTGTTAATAATGACAGCAATCACTGTTTGGCTCCAAACTGAAGATTGATTAGTTCATATATAAGAATGTTGTGTTACTATTGGAATCATCTCAACTGATTTACGCTGTAATGTCACCAACTCGTTTGTTTACCACCTGAAAGACTAATAATATATTCCTCTTTAGCCCGTTTGAAGTAGAAAACAATACCATCGCTAATGTCTTCTAGTAGTGAAAGATCCATCTTCAGTTGCATTCAATTGCTTATTTTAAACATAATGTAATTTCTCAAGTAATATAAAGATATATAAATTTCTGGTTGTAAGGGCAAATATTGTAAGACATCCCCTTCATCTTATCTTAGTAAATGTTAGAGCGATGCTTAGGTGTCTTTGTAGTATTTTAAAAGAAAAGTTCACGAGGTTGCTCGATAATTGCAGCCTGAAAGACCAAGATGCGTACTGAGAACATCAAATAGCTTAAGTTTGTTGCCGAATAGATTTAGTGATTGATTTAGGGATAAATCAGTCTAAAAAAAGAGAATTTGAAAACATAAATATCCTATCAATAATATAGGGTCCTTTAAAAATATTTTTAAAATATAATAATATTTTTTGATGGAATTTATACAAAAAGTTAAGATTTCATTTAAAATTCAAATAAAATAATTTTTATGATATTAAAATTATTTCCTAACTTTACCAATAGTTAAGATTTAAATTAAATTTTCGTAAAAATATTTATGAAAAAAATGTTCATTTTATCTTAAATCAATAACTGTAATTCAATCTCGATCAAACAAAAGCTGATCATTTAAGGTTTCAGTTATTACACAGAGAAAAGCTACATGTAGGCTTCGATTGCAATACATTCTTCTGACTAATCCTCTTCTTCACTTTCTGGCTTGTCTTGGTCTCATTTAACAGTGTTATTGAGTCAAAATACCCAGTGGAGACGAGTAAACAGACATCTTACATCGGTGGATTAACAAGGCAAATATTACACACAATATCAGTTAATTGCATCATAGATAGATGGAATATCGTTTAATTCAAGTTTGAAACAACATAATACAAGTGTTCTCAAAAGATTTACTTTGGAACACCACGATAAAAAGAAAAAGACAACAGAATAACGTGTACTTCACCTTCTCAACGTTGATTGAATCGAAATCCGGGTCATTTCACATTTGTGACCAAAAATAAAGAAAAAAGCGGTGCCCATCAGTTGTCAAGGTTGATTACCCTTGCGCAAAAGGGTAAGAACAAAAGGTCTGCTGAGTTCCTATCCCAGTTGGAAAGACCTCATGAATTTCAGGTATCATGTTCTGAGATAAAGTTACGGTCATTCAAAGTTGACTCACCTCATATAATTCTAGCAGCCACTAGGCATCACCTTCTTCCTGCATCGCTAGGCTAAAATTCTGTTTCTGCGTTGTGGGACAGCTAGTGAATAATCAATGAATTGCACTAATGACTGTTTTCAAAAGTTGATGGGGGATTACATATATGTCAGTATATATATACATCTGTATGTAGAGACGTTTCTTTTCTTGGATGCTTTCTTTCCCCATTTCACTTTTGAGTTCAGTAAGTAATTCTGCAGCTGTATGAAATAATGATCTTTTTCATGTAAAAGTTACTTTCAAAGTTAATATCATCAATTCAGACATAAATAAATAGAAAAGAAAGAGGGTGGTTCCTTTAATTTTCTAATGTCGAACATGGACCTGTTCCATTTCACCGTTAAGAAATGAAGCACATGCGTTCCTGCATTTGAAGCTACGAATGGTTTGTGATTTGATGAACATTTAAGTTTATACCGAAAGAAACTACACGCTCAAGCAATCAAGCTACAAGATCCACCAGGCCAGAGGTGTGTACTATCACGTATAAGCACACAACATTAAGGGCAGATGTGTAGGTGGGGTGGGTCTCTTGAGCCCTCTTACATGCTAACCACCAACCTGCAGGCTATATGCCAGTAGACAAGCACATGGTTTTGTATCAGCATCACAATCATTAAAAAATCCAATGATTTTCTACGTCCAATTTCGTAGCATTTGCTAATTGCTGTTAGTGTAAGATATAGTACGCAATTACAAGCAAACTAATTTTGGTGGCTTCCAAAAACGTCGCCCACTTGCCTTCTCCATCCTCCACCAAGGGTGCATGGTACATGACATTACAATACAAGGCTTTCTAATCATGCCTTTTTGAGGTATATACAAAAATTTCTTGGCCGGTCCATTTGGTTGCTTCAAATGTTTTCGTATCAATGTGTAGGAGCAAAAGCATGATGACTTTGCAAGTTTTAAAGCCATTTGGATCTGTGTTTTAATAAATAATTACTAGTAAAACACTTTTAAGCTTGAAATGCTCAACTTAATAATATTCCATCTATTGAATAATGGACGATAGAGTGATAAATCCAAAAACAGACCACGACATACGTTCCTTAAAAACTCTTAACTCGATTGAATATAATTATGTATCTGCTTTGCTTATCCATTAACATGGTCTATGTTTTGAATTTAAATGGATGATTATATATGATAAAGTCTCGTTTTAATTAGGTTTCTGACCCAACTTGTTGCTTCACCAACGATAAAAAGTAAAAGTAATATCTGCTGCCACACTATTTGAGAGCAATTACCATGGCGAGTGAAACGTGCCTCAGCACTTATCGTTAGTGAAAAATAAGTTCAAGTGTTACCTGGCTGCATGGCAGACACAGATTTTACTTTCGTCAGTCTTCCTGTTATCCACAATTACACCAATAAATTAACAAAACCTAGAAAGATATAACTTACGTTAAGAACAAAACTCTTATTAATATTAATGTAAATGAACTGTAGCTAAACTTACAATTTGAATTAGATGCTTGGGTCAACTTTATTTTTCTTAATTATAGATCTTGACCAGTTGAAATTCACATCAAACAAGGACTAATCACCATGTTAATTGAATGTGTAATAAGTTTCAAGGTGATTCAATTTTGTATTATATGTTATGATGAAGATATTTTTAAACCCCTCCCATCCAAAAGCTGTTTATGAGACTATTTGGAGATTTCAAAAGGTATGGCCCCTACTTTTAAGTTTATTAACTAACTTATTCGGGAAAAGAAATTAAAATAATAATAATAATAATAATAAACACTCACCTCTTCTTGCATTATAGAATATATCCCAAAAATATATAAAAATCGAGATTTTATTATTATTATTATTATTTAGTCATTTGGTGGGTACAATTTGATTTAGCGGGTCGTTTGCTAGTAATAAAAGCTGCGCTTTGGATTCTTCCGAGTAGATATTATATTAGTAATCATTTACACATATTATAGCTTATGCAAAACGGTAAACTTCGTTTCAAGCTATTATTAATTATATTATTGACTTCAAACGTCATAGATATTATGGTAAGAAGAAAAAAACTTGTAAATACCTAATCCCCGTATCTTCGAGCTTGAAATTGGAAGCAGACAGTAGCAACTTGTTGTAAGTGATTCGTAGAAGAAGTCCCTTAAGGAACCAACAAATCATTCAATGCAATGCAACCCATCAAACAGGTGCTGGCCTACATGACGAACGGTCCAGATTGAATAATAAAATCAGTGGGCCATCTCTTTCGGTAGATTCATTGACACTCAATTTTGTGGCCATTTTTTAATTTAATGAATTACTTACTTACTACCTCTGTTCATATTTAAATTTAAGAAAAAGAAAAAGTGGAATGATCCACCTGTTTGTCAGAGGCGTTGTACACTGGTTTGGACGATGACCAGCATCTGGGTCCCGCCACCTGACCAACACCTGGAACTGATAAGGTCTGGGTCCCACAGTCCTATTAACCCCCCACCCTCCCTGAAAAAAATCTTAATCATTGATGCAGTAAAACTAAAACCCTTGAGATTCATGGCAGGCAGAGATTTTTAGAATCAGAATGAAAAAGCAAGCAGCTTATCTATCTGCTGCTTTTCTTTTTCTTTTCTTTTTTCAGTTACTTCTTAAAAGACAACCAATTGCAGTAAACACTGTTTCATTTCATCACTTCCCTTTCCACTACACAAACTTTGTAGTCTCTTTTTTTACCAGTCCAGTACTACCCAATATGAAAGGGGGAAGAGAAAGAAAGACCAGAATTGAATTGCCAGTTAGGTACAGTAAGAGGTTTACCACGACCATAGCCATTAATATAAAGAGAGAGAAAGCGAGACAAAGAAAGGGTCACTTTCAACAATAAGATTAAAGCAATAAAATTACAAGCAGCGGCTTTGTCAATAAAAGAATTGCACAAACCATGATGACGGGATATTGTGTACTAGTAATCAAAAGCTTCAAAAGAGACATACAAGGAAAAGAAGTAGAATCCCAAAGTAAGATAAGGCTTTTTCATGATTGAAACCAGCCAAACTATTGGTGTTAAAATAAATAATAATGTTTCCTTCTTCTTCTTCTTCTTCGATGATCTTTCAAACCCTAAAACTCTCGATCCATATATAATTAATCACACCAAAAAAAATTGGGAATAAATTGAAAAGGTTAAATCAAAAGAAAGAAAAAGGCACAAAACTCCAGTTCATCAAGAAGAATCAATCCTCATGTGTGTTACACATGCATATCAAACTACACAGTTGGAGCAAAAGAAAACCACGATGATGATCACCATGATGATGCTCTATGAATGATGACTTGCCACATCACGCCGATCATCGCCACCACTACCCCCGTCACCAGCACCGTGATGTGAGTGGGACCCACTCGCTTGTGACTCCGATATTCCGGGAGGCCGATAAGGGTTCATTCCGGCCAGAATATTCAAATGCCCTTCATTCATTCCACTGTTACCACCAACACCAGTAATACTACTAGACCCTAGTTGTTGGCTTGGCAATAAAGCAACAGGGGCAGGAAAATTCATAAAATGCAATCCGCTAGACATGGAGCCCCTATACAAAGCAGCTGCGTTATTATTAACTGACGGAAATGTCCATATAGGGTCCCCGCTCATTACTTGATTGTTTGAGTTTGCTAGCATCCAAAAATTCGCCGGAATCTGCCCGTGACTCGCTGGTATCGTCCCACTACTTGACTGCATCAAGTAACTCCCCATCTGCTGCTGTTGTGCTTGTGACAATAAATCTTGCTCTGCCCTTCTCTTCCTGCTCATACTCTCTTCTGTTTCTGTAGATAACTCAAGCGAAGAACTGTCCCTCATCTCTTGCTTTGCTTGCAGGACAGCATTCAGATTACTTGAGCCGAAATTTAGAAATGTTGGCGTCGATGTCGTGTCTAGCCCAATCCCTGGGAACAAGCTCCTACGTTGTTGCATCGAAAAATTCGGATTAAAACTAGCCGATCTTAGCTGAGAAGGCACCGACATGCTTGAGCCTGAGCTGCGAAGAGAAATGTTAAGTGAAGTGAAATTTGCTGGGATTGTGCCTGTTCCTGTGGCGGCGATAACTGCCGGTTCTGCTTGTTGCAGTAGCCACTCAATGGTTTCGCCGTCGGACTTGTGGCCAAGTTCTCGTGTCAGCTGAAAAACCCTAGCAGCGCAGAGAGCTGGCATGCGAATTCTGCGACCACGACCTTCTACCTTCGTGTGTCGGTCCTTAGTTGACGTTCGTTTTGGGGGAGGTTTCTTTGACGGTTCCGGTGCCCCAACCTGGAGTCCTGCTGAAGTTGAGCGGTTTGTGTTGTTACTGTTATTATTGCTGTTGACGCTGTTGTTAGGTTCGATAGAAAGAGAAGGGTAAGGAGAGGAGGAAGA
This sequence comes from Erythroxylum pelleterianum, assembly GCA_027563865.1. Taxonomy (NCBI): domain Eukaryota; kingdom Viridiplantae; phylum Streptophyta; class Magnoliopsida; order Malpighiales; family Erythroxylaceae; genus Erythroxylum; species Erythroxylum pelleterianum. Next base: position 24,097,386 of record JAOQMR010000006.1, on the reverse strand, counting down.
ACAAGGGTCTTCGTCTTTCTTCTCAAGCAATTGAAATGGGAAATTTGGACGGTGGTGGTGTTGGTGGTGGTGGTGGAGCTGGTGATCATCACTTCCTTCCATGATGGCATGGAAATGTGTGGTTTCTCTCTAATGGCTCTTATTCTTTGTTCAGGTTTGTGACTTGTGATTGAGCAAAGGAGAAGGATGCTTTAGTTTAATCTCTTTTGTGGGTCTCCTTTTGTATAAGCTAGCAAGTAGTAGATGATGCCTCTCTCCTACAGAAAGCCCTTTTATTTCCCCTGGAAATGGAATTCACCTTCACTTCAGAATTGATGTTAAGACTTAAGAGAGAGGATAAGGGAAAAGAGGGCAGCAAGCTTCAAACAGCAAAGATAATGAGTGGGAATTATATGGGGCAAGCTTTGCAAAGCGAGTTTTTAATAATCGAAATTGTTTTCTTGATGAGCTAGGACTAACTAAGATTTAGGATTTTTATGAAAATTTTCTATTTTAATTCAGAAATATGTGAATCTAGAGCTCCTTTTCATTGTTGTTGGACAGCCCCTTTGGTTCAGACTCCACGTGAGGTGCTCTTTTTATCATTCAATCCATAAAGACAATGGTGGCCGAAGTGGGGCCCAATCCCAAGTCAAAAAATTGAGAGACTTAGAAAGGAAAGGTTGTCAGGGTGGGTTCCACCTCATTCAAGTAATCATTTCATTTTGCCTTTGGACTTTGCCTTTGTTGGGAGCCAGAGACTTTGGGATTCCTCTAGTAAGTCACCAGAATTAGTATTAACATTAGTGATATGATATGGTTTTTCCTTTGCTTGGGCCTCTGCTCTGCTGCCCAGGTTTTAGGGTTAGGGTGGTTTCCCTTAAAACGCCCAGGTCAGGTCAGGTTAATCCTTTTGATTCACTGGCCCCCTCCAAGCAAGGACTAGAAAGAAAATGACTTAAACTTGATGCTGTTGGCTGGGATGGAATTAGTTTGGACACAGAGCTTCGTTTGGATTACTTAAGGACGTTAACAACTAATGATATTGACTAGTGCACCCATAAAATAAAAGGTGTGGAAAAGTTGGTATTGGATTAAAAGAATAGTTATGGAAATGATCACTGTCATTCTGAAACACTGTCTTAAGGAGAGTCTAGCTCTTGACTATATCTTCAGCTTTCAGACTCACCTGTCACGGTTCTGTCTATGTGTCCACATTTCCACTTTTCAATAAGAATAGCAAAAGGGCCTTGGTTATTAATACTTTGATGTACCCAACCCCAACACCACAAGCACAATGCCATTCCGTGGATTAGATATTTTGGAAGAATATCTTGAACATGGTAATATCTTTTTCAACGCAATAACAATGCCTATATATATATATATGTATACCATGTTTTTCTTTCTCAGAAATCAAACATGCCATTAATCACTGTTGGCTTAATTTTATCATTTCCTTTTTATGGATCAACAGAAAGAAGCGAAAAGAAAGTAACAAATAATCTATAACAAATTACTATCCAAAGGTATTGTTGCTTATTGGTACTGCTCGTTGAACAAGAATATGAAAGCTATCATTCATGATTATGTTTTATTGCTACTCTTTTCTTCTGTTCGAAGTTGAAAACTATTGATGAATAGGAAACTTTTCTACTCATCCATAATGGTCTGTATTCATTTCGAAAATAAGATTATTATTATTACCTAGCTAGATTTAGTGATACAGTCGAATACTTCGCTGGTGTGTTAATTCGGATCAAACTTTCATGTTTCGTGAAACCCTTTTTGTTTTCAATTTGATTCTTATGTCTCTTTATAGTCACTTTAATATTTTGTAGGCTAGATGGGAAGTATATTTTACTTTCTTTTTGGGGTAAGGTAATATGAATCTGTTTTTGGTATGTAAATTCCACAATATTTCTCAGGCAACGCTTATCTAACCAATCAAATGATAACAACTCTCACATAAATCTTTGATGGACTATGATGGTTTTTTTTTGGTACAGAGGAAACAAGGCAAAACAGTAAAAAGAAACTCAACCCCGTAAATACAGGGTGTCAGCTGCATCGTTCAACAGCATAAGAGAAACAGAAGCTGGTGGCAAGTCCAAAACTCGAATGTCAATAGTAGGAGAACGCCCACCGAGCTTGGCTAGATGATCGGCAACCGAATTCCCTTCACGGAACAAATGGCCCATTTTCACACACCAATCCTGTTGCAACAAAGTTTTGATGACTATGATAGTAAACATTGAATAAAAGCAACTTGCAACTTGACATTGTACAAAGAGAGGTTGGCCTTTATACAACCTCTCTCTCTCTCTGTATATATATATATAATAAGGCATATGCTTTATACTGGTTTTGGTAGTGGGTCACTTTGGTGAGCTAAGTTCTTCTGTATAATTTTATAGTTTATAACTCTATTCATTACCTAAAATGATATTATTTTGACTATTAAACATGAATTTAGAAACAATATTGTTTCAGTATTGAACAGAATTAGACACCGTAAAATTAGACAGAGATTTCACTCCACTTTGGTTCCTCCATTGCTCAATTCACACGTGAAGTGTGTTGAAACTTCCTTGAGCGTGTAAAAGTGAAAATTTAAATGTCTTTCTTGTGTGATTTTTTTCTAGAAGGATTTAAAAAAATTGTGAAGCATGCATGTCCAAAATTATTATTTTTGTTTCCATCACAATAATGCTCATAAGATATGAATTTATGTTAGTTTCTACCTGTGTTGTTTCAATGTCAGTGTAGATCCTGAAGCAATGAATATTATGAGTGCGTGCCCAGAGTACTTATACCTTCCATGTATTAACCATGATCTATTATTAAGTATGGAGTATAGAAAGTTGAAAAGATAATTACTACTTAAAAATAATTATGAGCACTCACTATTAATTTTTGTTTTTGTAGTCATTCGTTGATTATAATTAATATATGCTATAATTAGTAATTTATGATTTTATTCACAAAAGAGTTTATTTATCTTTATATGTTTTATTAATTATATTTTATGTTTAATACTAAAAATAAAAAATTTGAATTAATTATTGTTTAATCAAAAGTATAATAATGATATTCAATTTATATTTAGGTATTATTATTAAATTATTTACACTTATAGTTTCATCAAAATGAGATGTTAATGGAATAGTAAAATTACACATGTTTTGTTTCTTTTTATTAAAAAATAATTTATATTATAAATTAAAGTGTGAAAATGTTTAAACAAAACTATAGATATTTATTAAAAAATAAGTTCACCGAACTGACCTAATTATGAAAAATTCGAATGGAACATACTTGTGTATCTATGGATGTCCTCCTTATAATAGTTGCGAAAGTAATCCTTTAATTTAAGACTATCAAAATATCTCATATAAAAATTACTTTTTTTATGATACTTATAATATATTCTATTGAAGATACGCAATTGATAGTAATAACCCAATATAATATAAACTATGTAGAAATAATTAAATAAATAAATAATTTGTTACTTTAAAATAATTATGGAGAATATTATATTGTTCTTAATTAGTAATAATTGAAGGATTTATCTAGATAAAAAAAATTGAGATTTAAAAGTTTATTTTCAAATATCAATTATTAATTAATAAGAAAAAAATCTTTTTATTTCCTTTTCTTGAATTCTTAGGTATTATTGTGGGTCAATCCATAATCTTGGATTTAAATAGAGTAGACACTAGTTTTATACTATATGTCTAATTAAAACATTAGATGATATAATGAGTAGACTATATATTATAAACATACATGGACATATTAAGTCAAATTACTTTATCATTCTTAATATTTAAATGGTCATGGTAGAAGTTAATCTTGATCTATGACTATAAATTATTTACATTAAAGATAAACTAAAAGAAAAATTAATTTATCATATTCTAATCATAATTTATAATTTAAACTAAGGGGTCATACATATGAACTAACTAAAACAGAAAATTAATTTATACTTAATCTTAATTTTTAAAAAAATCTCAAGAATATAATATGATATATTTAATTTTATTAAAGTTAAATTATAAGTATAATTTAGAGTTCAAGTTTAATTCTAATTACGTTTAAAAGAAATTATTGTCTTTCTCTGTAAAAGGGAAAGATTAAAAGAGCTATTACGTAGTGTTGTCAATTCTTACCAAAAGTTGAGTTCTCTTTTCTTTATTATGTAAAAGTTGGATATTTTAACAATTTATAATTAACAGTTTCATCGGACAAGAAAATTTTATGCGGGATACCAAATTATATTTATATTTAGCTCATTATTTCTTAATTCATATTTTAATTAAGTTATTATGTTAAACATATTCAATGAGAAACTAAAAAAAATATTTTTTTTGCTCGTGATTTAACCCCTATTTCTTACCCAGTACTAAAAACTTTTTTAAAATATTATCATTTTAAAAAAAGAAATTGAATTAAAAGTTTTGAGAAATCAATTTATAATTTGATAACTCTCTCCATCTCGTCGTATTGGTAAGTGGTGTAACTCTTTCCTTGTGATTTAATAACATGATTTCAACATGGGGAATACTGGGAAATTGAAAGTTGTATGTTTTTGCATATAGGACATATTAGAAACGTAAACTGTCACTCAGAAGTCAGAAAATAATTCAACACTTAGATTGAGCTGATCAATTTGGTGGTCAAACTCAAACCTTAGGCTATAATTGACCAACTCCTTAGACTGTAAGTTCAGTCAATTTTAACATTTAAACAATGATGATTATAAGGATTAGATCTAATTCTCACTTTACCATCGCTTTTATCTTGTCATTTTTTATTTGGATTTTTTTGTATTTATTATTGAATACTGAAATGAATTTGAAATTGCACGTGTGATTATATACAAAAGCATATTGGCCATAGAATCTTGTAAAGCATATAAATCATGATACACGTAGCATTTATTCAACAGGATGCTCTCTGGCCTTCAGTCATTCCTAGAAAGATAACATATATTAATATAAAATCTTATGGCCCATGTAAAATATATACAATTGTGGGGCAATTTCCCAAAGACTAAACCCCCAAGACGACTATATATGGACATGCATATGCCACTGCCTCTTGTCATGAAACCTTATTTCTTGTTGATTTTGATCTTACACGTACAATTGGCTTTTCATAGGGTAGCTAATTAGCTAGAATTCACTGAGTGAATAGGGGGTGGGCAACAGAAGGCTACCATGTCGATATACAGATATGGCCATTTTCTGATGAGTTGGATGTTGTGACGACAAACTAATAGTTTCTGTTTTGTTGTCCTTGCATGACAGCATTGTGGACCTGGAATTTGCCATGAAATGTGGATGAGATATTGGCAAGTGCTGCCTTTTCTTGAGACCACATGCCTTTGCCACTTCTGCAACCATCTGAATATGACAGTTTACCCGTCTGATTTAGATAATTATAAAGCTTTGTTAATTTCTCTGTCGAGATTGGGATACGGTCTTTTTATCAATTGCCAGCTTCTTTCTATCTATATGCGCACCACATGTCTATCCGAGACAAGGACCACCAAGAGATTGGATTGGCTCAGCTGATGTTAACTATATTTTATCATCTTTCATTTCACAGGTTCGGTGCAAAATACAATACTAACTCTTAAAATTAGCCATTTCAAGCCCTAAGTTTTAATATACGGATTTCATTTGCAAAATTTGTAAGTATAATAATTTAATTGTCTCTAAAACGTTATTCCCGTTGATCTGATGGTTGAGACAAGCTTTGAAGGAAATTATTGTCTGCAATAATGGCATCGCAGCCATATCTAACCTTAGTTGCTCTTTAGAACCTTTGCGTTATTAGCTTGTTATACATGAAACGTAAAGTTGTCGTAGAAGAAGCCATGATTTATTAGCCATGGGGTCGTATATCTTAACACTACTCAACGTGCACGGCTAGTTGTTAGGTGGCAGATTTTGTGTATGAACATAGGCTTTGCCACAGCGAAGGAGGTCATTTCAGATCATAGGATGGTTGGTAGTAGCAACTGTTTTCAGGATTATAGACATGGGGTGGCACGTTTGTGGATCGTGTACAACAAGACAATGAATGCTGCCTAGACCTCGATTAATCTAAATTTTTAAAATCAATAAAGTCCAGAAAAGTAAAGGTGGAATCGTATGAAATGCAGTGGGGGAGAACGAGAAATTGAAATTAAGAAGAAGTTGAGTCACATCAGGCCCCGGACTCCTATGCTTCACACAAGTTAAAGACTTCACAGACATTATTCTCCAAAAGAAGCACTTCCCCCACATGCTCTCAATTCTCTGTTTACTACTATCACTACCTTTTTAGATATTATACATAGAGCATGCAACAAATATGCTTATGTCCTCCAATGTGTTTGGATGCCATTGGTTTCTTCCCATTTCCATATTCTAAATATGAACTTAGCGAGCGAATATAATAATTAATGAAGTGCTTTTAATTGAAAACAATTGAGTGCATTTGAACAATGAGTTTGAGTAGATAGACATATGTGGGAATGGTCATTCTCAAATGTCTTCAATTTTATCCTGTTGTGCAAATTGAGACAAACTACATTTAGCGTTTGAGTATCTTATCCAAGCGATCTTATAGGGGACCAATCGCAGCTCACCAACTGAAGACTATCAACAAAATGAAAACCAAGATAAAAAAAAACAAAGTCGATAATCTAGGACTTAAGAGGTTCGACACATACGGTCGGATTGGACCACCTTGATTCCCATGTTCGTAAAAGCACCAAACAAGAGCTCCAAACCTCCTTTTATCTTCTATATATGATTAAATACACTTCAGTTTTACGAGTACCTACTCGAATGGTTTCTTTGGCTAAAAAAGTTATTAAAAAACAAGTTAATTTACCTAATAAAAAACAAGTTTTATATTTTAAAATTTTATAATATTAATTAAAAGTACAAATATTATAAATTTTAATATAGACAAAATATAACTTAAATGTTAACTCTAATTTCGTTGACATGGTGGGTTGCATAGGCGGCTCAACCTATTTACACACATGAAATTTTTTAATTAATAAATTATTATATTTTCAATTAAAAACAAACCACCAATTCGTTAATGTAGAGAATAATTCTCAAATATTAGAATTTCAATTTATTAAAATTTCACCTAGAGAACAACTCTCAAATATTAAAATTTTAATTTATGAAATGTTTGGTTTATTATTTAATATTAATGTCAACAAGATTAATGGCAAGAGTTAACAGTTAGTTAAAATTGTAATAAATTAAAATTTTGACAGTTTTGTCTAGTACATAAAATTGGTAAAGTTTTTAATATAAAATATAATATACCATTTGATATATATGAAATATAGGTCAAAGAAAAATGATAATATTTACGGCCATTTGATATATATGAAAAGAAGGTTGGGCCACAAAATGTAAACAAACACGAAAGTTACGACCACATAGCTTTGATAATATCAGAACAGGTACCTATCACGTTGCTTATGCTTCGCTCTCAATTTTCAAAAGGTCAACCTTCCTCAGCAAAAACAAGAAAACACAAGACTCAAAAATCACTTTTTATCTCGATTCAGAAGTATCATAACTCCCCAACTTGGCTTCAAGTCTGCAGGCGGTGACTAAAATGCCAATACCTTGACTTTCAATATTAAAATATAATGTGTAGACTAATGTCAAGAAATATTGAGTACGAGCTACGAATTCATAACCAACCAAATGCTAAGAAAACCAACACTTAGCAAAGCAGGTGACTACTGATAAGAATCTAAACCTGACATGACACATTTAAATAATATATTACATAGATATGTACTCTTTTCCGTCACGAAAGGAAATAATCTATTTTTCTTCCAACACAACACTTTTTCTCTAAAAAGCCTGCATGTCACACAAAAAAGGAAGAAAGAAGTTGAAGATTAACAAAGAAAAAATGGCCTTGACTGAAACGGAAACAAGTCAGAATACCAACAACCAACTACAGTTCAGTCAGCCGCCTACAAAGTTGATATAACTATTATAAGTTACTTTTGGCTATCGTCCAAATCACCTGCTACTTCAGCAACCCTTGGAGACCGCTTTACACAAGAAGCTACCCGCCAAGTACAAGGTGATTTTTATAAATTCTATTAAAGAAGAATTCAATCCTCTGCCTCTTCATCATCTTCGTCATCATCTTCACCCTCATCATCTTGCTCATCATCGTCCTCTTCAGACTCATCCCCGTCTTTATCCTGCTATCACACCAAAATAAACATTAGAAATGAGGTCAATATCCATTTTAACCGCCCTAAAATAGATTCAAAAAGTTAAAATTAGCCAAGTCTGCTTGAAATCATCCCCCATACATCCATGCAGATCATCAGTCACTACAAACTAGCATGCATCACTCACAAATCATCACTCATGTTGACACTACAGGTTTTCCAATTACTCCAGCTCAAAGTCACTGAATGTATTCAGCACCAAGTCACTAAGTTGTTAGAACCAGTTTGCAACTTTGACAAACAAGAGAAAGAACCAGCAAAGACTTTTCCAATCTCTAAGTTGGAGCAAATCTTTACATTCAAAAGAGAAAGATCCTTAAATACCGTATGCTAAACACAATGAACCTTTAATGGAACTTGCATACATTGCTGCCTAAATATCAGACAGGACAAAAAAGAGCAAAGTTTTCTTTTCTTGAAGTAAAAACAAAAAATTAACAAAAAGAAGTAACTGTTGGCATGTGAAACTTAATAGTATTAAAGTAAGTCATTACCCCATCATCTCCTTCATCCCCATCGAAATCTTCTTCATCAGGATCCTGCATTGAAGAAGTTAAACACAGTCAATAGCTTTCAAGCAAACTCTAACTACAAAATAAAAAAGGAAGGCAACCACGGGAGAAATGGTTACGTTGTTGAAATAAGACAGCGGGTTGGGCCACAAGTCCTCCTTGATTATGTCTGCAACCTAAAATTTTCACGGAAAAATCAGCAGCTTAAAAAAAAAAAGAAATCATTTACAGTGTCTCCCACTGTGAATAAAGATTTAGCATGATAGCTACATGTATATGCAACTCACCTCATCCTGCATGTCATCAATCAAGTCTTTCTGTTGAGTATTGCTAAACCAGCTAAAAAAGCTGCATTGAGGAGGTAGATTCAGAAGATGTTCAAAACATATGCATCAAATGCATGGAAAGGAAAAGGGGGGCCCGTAGTGCATGAAGTCCACATTTAGGAATTGAGATCTACGAGTGATTCACAAAGCTTTCAAGCCGCTTTTGGAGAAATTTAGTTCCATGATTTGGAACATATATCTTCATGTCACAATAGAATAAATCTTTTCTTAATGCCCAAAGGTTACCCTCTGAAAGTGAAGCTATGAGAAATTCAATATGCCACGAAGTTGAAATAAAATCATGTTCTAAGAAAAATGAAATAGACATAAAAATAATCATAAATATGGAAAATTAGGCAAAAATATTAAGACCTTCAGATAGAGTATGCCATGCCAGACCTCAAGATGATTTTTGCATTGGTGAAAATGAGTGCACTAAAATTTTCATATAGAGGTAAGTAATGTATTTGATAATTGATACGTAGAAAATCTTTAAGTTACAGCCTTGCACTTCGCCAGAAATAGAAAAGCAATCATTGTTTCATTTAGAAACAAATCCGAGAAGAGATGTCCTTCAAATATGAATATTTTTTCGAAATGGAAACTGATCGGTGTCACTTCAATTTCCAAAATTGAACTCTTTGAAATAGAAGTTAAGTCTTTTTTTCATAACAGAGAGAGAGAGAGAGAGAGAGAGAGAGAGAGAGAGAGAGAGGCTCAGTTCAACAAGTAGAGAAAAGCCAACCTTTCTTCTGCTAGAGGCCTCTTGTTCCCTTTCTTCTCATGACTAATTCCGTTTGGCAGGCCCTTCATATGTTTATGAACAATATTCAGGATTTAAAAAAAAAAACAGAATCAAAATTTCTTTTCGCACAATATATAATTTACCATTCCCTCTTTCCACTTAATATCTGTAGCTGTAATTTCTGTTGACCCTTCATCAAGGAAGGTGAAAGATTTTGTAAGCTTTGTATCCTCAAAATATGGGTTCGGTTCAAAGTTCTGAGGCAAAATGTAGAAGTTAGGACACAAGTACACCAAAAACCAAGATTTCCGAATAAAAGAGCAAACAGGATACTTACAAATGTTATAGAATAACCCAATTTCATATCTTTAAAATCCTCCACTTCCAAAGATTTTAAGTGTTTGAATATCTATCAAGAAGCAAGGTAAAACCAAAAGAACAAAGTTACTACAGCATGAAACATTAATTAAAGTAAAACTTTTTCATCTTTACTCTACCACAAAGTAAAGGATTAAAAAAATAATAAATAAACAATAGAAGATGAATAAACTTTTAATGTAAATTTGATAGATACGCAAAGGGTAAAGAAATTTTATGTGCAAACCCAAACAGTGTAAATTTGAATATGTGGGAATATAAACTTAACCTTTTGATCATCCTCTGTCAAAAGTGTGCCAAGTACGGGATGGCTTAGGAACTGCATAAAATACCAGGATAAAAGCACAAAGAAATCATTTTCTAATAAGAAAAGATAGTAAACAAAACATGTAGCATAAAGATAACAGATGAGAACAGATCACTAACAGCAGTTAACCAGAAATCTGGAATTGATTTGATGATCTCATTCCGCTTATCATACACTGGCTTGCGTATCTCATTGTATTTCTGCTCTACTTCCAAGACCTTATCACTTGCCTCTTCATTGATCTAGAAACATACAAACCTAGTGATCATAAATAAAATGCACCCTTTACAAGAGAAACAGACAAAATGAAAATGTTGAGGGGCTAATCAAACTTTTTGTCTTATTTACACGTTCCAAGATCCGCTCCTCTTACTTTAATTACGACCAATTCTACCCAATCAATATGTATGGGTAGAATCCAATCGGTCCTCCTTAAAGTGTTAGATCTTTTGTTTCAGTTAGTTAAGAGCGACCATGAAAGGAATGTTCGAAGTCACAATCAATTCCTTTTAATATATTACGGAATTCCTATTCTTAGAATAGGGTAGTAAAGTCTTTCAAATAAACTATATTTAGAACTTCATATCAGACTTAATTTCATTCTTTTATCAAAGAAGACTGCAACAGAGATCTCTCATAATTAGGACGATTGACAAAGACCATTATCTTGTCAAATCTCCAACAAAGTACATAGAAAGGATTTCACATATCTCATTTAAAAGTATAAAGACTGAATTGAAAAATAAATTAAAGGACGAAGATATGTTTGATTATAGAGCATCAGTAACATGACATGGTAGAAGAAACATATGTTCCACAAACTAAAATATCTGATAATAGAACCAGCAGCAAAAGCATAAACCGTAAAATACGTGGACAAAAAAAAACTTGGAATAAAACAAAACTACAAGGAAGTCACAACTAACAAAAGAAGCAAAAATAACAGATGTAAGGAAATACTTTATCCAAGCATTACCAAATTGTGGGGGAATTTAAGAAAAATCACTCGCACAAAAATACAGCAATTATTGTAAATCTTCCCTAACACCAATGTAGCTCGAACCCAAAACAAGAGTTAGCCCAAAAGTGAAAAAACTTTCTACGATATACGGCAACCCCAATTGAAGTCTTAAGAAGAACATGTAGATAAAACCTAAAAAAAAAAACTACCTTTTCGAGATCGTCTTGGATCTCCTGAAGCTTCTCAATGGAAAGAACAAGCTGTTCGTCGATTTGATTGCTCTCCTCATCGCCTTTCTCTAATACTTTCATCTTCTTGCCTTTGTCTGCAACCATTTTGGTCTTCTTCACGGCTCTGAGAGTGATTGGCTAAAACCCCTGTGCGGTGAGAGAGAGAGAGAGAGAGAGAAAGAGTGTTAAGTAAGTACAAATGGGTTAGGGTTTTGGGAGTTTGTGTGTTCTATGACGAGGTGCAGCGAAAGTTTAATGGTTGGCCAGTGAGAGAGTGACAGCAGATGGGAGTGGGGGTTACTATTGTCATTTATGGGCCCTGTTTAAAGACATGGATTGTTCGATTCCATGAGGAGGATCTTGGGCAGTATCTATCCTAATGTTTACTCTCTTTCGTAAATTTAGATATTTTTGTGCAAAGTGCAAACCCAACAAAGCCATAAGATTAGCTGTTTAATACACGCCTTTAACTTTTGTAAGCAAGATGTTGATGCATCCTTCATTTTATTCACCATTGTATTTTTGAAATATTGCTCAGCACTTTTGATGGGAATTTTCTCTTTCTTATAAACAAATTTATTACTGAATTTCTAAACGAGTCTAACTGAGGAAAAAATTAATATTTTTAACTTTTTTTTTTCAATCAAACACATTTATAAATGCAAAAAAAAATTCAGATTGAGTCATATATATATATATATTGACTCATTTAAAATTGTGCATACTTAGTTTATGTATAAAATATTGTTACATATGTGTCAATTGAGAGTTAGTATATGGCCATACCTAAAGCTAGACCATTTATAGTAAGTTAATTACATTGTAGTTCTTTTATTTTATCATAAGTGGTTAGGTCGGCCTCAACTGGGCCTGGGCTTGGTCATGACAACCCGTAGGCCGATCGGCCTATCCGGTTGACTCAAGCCCGATTCATGTTCTCTACAGCCCCTCGGCCTAAGAACAGTTTCCATACAAAAGCAGGAGTCTACGTAAAACTCTAAACCTAGCACTCATTCCATATATAAGGTACGATTTTATCATGATGAGGGTACGTTCACTTATAACCTAGCCGTTCTTTACATTCTGAAACCTGACCTTCACCCAGAAG
>JAOQMR010000006.1:24072145-24084456 GCA_027563865.1 Erythroxylum pelleterianum | reverse complement strand
AAAAGAAACTCTCAGAGACGGCAAAGTACCCATCTCTGCTACTGTGGATCCCTTCATTTCCCGAGGCCAGCCTAGGCCTCCAGGATCGGGGGATTTCATTCCTGAGGATCGACCGACTCAACTCCGCCGCGGTCATTTTCGATTTGCCTTTCGGCAGCTCCCTTACGACCATCCCATCTCTTCGCTCTCTCATCGAGATCTCTTCGGCATCACTCAACCTTGACGTCGCTATGGCCTCAACGACAGCCTCAGGCGCCCTTTCGGTGTCGCCACAACTTGGGGAAACCCCACTCCGAGAACCAGTAGACGACATGCTCAGCAAGAAGCAATTTAGCAAAGGAAATAAGGGATGAGGACGTACCTATTTAGTGGTAAGAAGTCCGAAGTTTGTGCAGCAAGTGGAAGAAAACTTCGAAAGCTGTAAGCAAAGGAAAGCAAAGCGCAAATAGGGGAACAGGAATGGAGAGTAAAAAGTTCTGCCGCTTACCAGCCCAGGGTATTTATAGCGGGCGGATGGAGGACGCCTCCAATCGATGCTCGACATGCGGCAGAACCTAAGCCGAGGAAACTTTAGGGATTCGAAATTCGGAGCGGCGCGAACAGTTGAAAGGACGCGTGTGACAGCTGTGCGACGGTTACAAGGAAGATACGCTGCGGATTCTGCCAGAATATCAGAGGACACGCGCCGTCGACAATTAATGCTCCTCACGCTTTTTAATGATAACCTCTCAGTCTGCGTAGTACGAGCTGTCACGCAGTAATCATCAATGCCGACCGATTTACACATTCGGCCGAGCGATCCCAATGTGGGCAGTTGGTCGCTACCTTTTAACATCCGACCAACCGAGCCTATCCCAAGTCATCCCGCGTACGAGCCGCAACGCCCATGACTGATCAACCAAGCCCGACCGATCGCCCCAATCACGAGTCGTCTTATACCGAGCAACACGACCTCTACATACTCCTTCGACCCTTCTCTTCGCTCAGGCTCAAGGAGTAGGGGGGCTTATGGTTGGGTCAGCCTCTACTGGGCCTGGGCTTGGTCATGACGACCCGTAGGCCAATCGGCCTATCCAGTTGACTCAAGCCCGATCCATGCTCTCTACAGCCCCTCAGCCTAAGAACAGTTTCCATGCAGAAGCAGGAGTCTACGTAAAACCCTAAACCTAGCACTCATTCCATATATAAGGTACAATTTTATCATGATGAGGGTACGTTCACTTATAACCTAGCCGTTCTTTACATTCTGAAACCTGACCTTCACCCAGAAGACTGACTTGAGCGTCGAAGGGGCTAATCGGGACATAACCCCCGACGTGCCTTCTTTATTTTGCAGGGACTCCAGCGTTATCGTTCGGACGAATAACAGTCGACTCATGGATCCACATGGCAACGCACAGACCGGCCAGAATCCGGCAGAACCAATAAGCGTTACTTGAGTTTTATCATACTTAGTGGACGTTTTATTATCCTTTTAGAGAATATGTCGGTCTGTTGCTCTAGATTAATTATGTAATATGTTTTGTTGATCTTTTCTTTAATAAAAAAAAAGAACTTCAGTAGCTATCACCCATGGTTTAAGCTCCAAATTGTAGTTGTAGTTGGGCTCCAAAACAATATCCAGTTGCAGTAGTAGTTTTGAGTAACAACCCGGTAAAATTACAAGTCAGTCACGTCGAGTTCAATTTTATGCAGGTATGGTCTTGGAATAGTGATCACAGGCTCCCAGCCCAGCCATTATCAACACGCTTAAATGCAGTTTCATTGAACACCTCTGAATTTTTCCCATTGGTCTGTTCTACTTTAAAGAGAAGAATCATTGTTGCCAATATCCAAAATAGTATTAATTTTAATTTTGGTATGTACAGTTAATATTAAAAATTATATTAACTTTTTTCAAATGATAAAATAATTTATCAATATATTTTTATAAATGACAACATATATAAGAGTTAAAAACTGAGAAAACTCGTCTACATCTTTACACACAGTCATAAAATCTTCCATGCATCATTAATATTTTGCAATTTAAAAACCATAACGTGTTAGATGATTAAGAATAGCAAGTATGAACATCAATCTTTATAATTTAATAATTTATAATGAATCACATACACCCATGAAGGGTATTATGGTAATTATACTTTAAATAACTACCAAAGATAGTTAAGGTTTTGAATTTAAAAAGTAAATAACAAAAGATAAGAGTAATCTTTGGAACAAAAAACTTCTGGAGCAAGAGATATGCAGTAAACGTTTTTTAACTGGTGGAACTATAACAATAATCCAAGTATGTAATTTTTTATTTTTGTATACATATGCAAAGATCCTGTTTAACATGATCTATATGATTATGTTCTATCTTGATTATTTTTAACAATTTATATAATAGGTTACTTTTGTAGTTTGTGACCAAAAAAAAAATCTTTGAATCATATCATATACCACAAAGGATGCTAAACTAAAATTCAAAAGACAATAAATACCAAGTATATGTATCTTATCTATATTTATGGTCCATCATAAAAAATCACCAAAAAAGTGATTTATCTACTAATCCAATATATGAAGCACAGAATTGTTGGTTTATGTCTTAATTACAATCAATCGCTTTGGTTATAGTATAGTTACAAAATATTTAAAAGCATTTTTTATCTTGTACATGTTTAGATATATATGATAAAATCTATGAGATAATTGTACATTATAAATGAAATTATGATGAGATTATAATTATGAGATTCATATTGTATTTATGTATTATTTCTAAATTGTTCTTAGCTATTATTCTATTAAGGCTAAACATTAATAAAATATAAAAAGGCTAACATATGTTTTGTTTTTCCTTATGAATGAAGTAGTTGATCTCATAGGTTAAAGAATGAAGATATTTAAACAAACTTGTGGGTGTTTGTTAGAGAAAAAGTTTACTGAACTGATCCGATATGAGAAATCTATTTGGAACATTACTTGTATATCTATAGAATTCTCATTATGATGATTGTATAACTGATCCATTGACGTGAGGTCACCAAAGTTATCTTGTATAAGAATTGCTATGTTTTGATACTATTTATAACTTATTTAATCATAGGTTGATCAATAAGTAGTTATTGGATGATCAATCAGTAGTTACTGGATATAGCATGAACTAAATTAGAGTTTCAAATCCCCTTGAATTAGAGTACTCATATTTTGCCAAACATGGCTATTATTTTAACACCAAAAATAGATGAAAAGATAAAAGTTTAAGAGGGATTACAGAGAAAAAAAATGAAAGGGAGTAATACGGAGAAGTGAATGTCATGTTTTTCCTCCCTTTCTTACTTAGAAACTAATTTCCTTCTATCTGATAGAGATTCCCTTCTAAACAAATTTGGAATCCCTACATAATATGACTAAGAATAAATTTCCTAGTTGAACTTAAACTCTTGAGATAAATCTCACATTATGTGTGAGCTCCCCTTATCCATTGCATCAATCTGTCAACTTTTTTTTAAAATTCTTGATCTTAACAGATAATCTCCAACTTAATGCAATCCTCACTTGTCACTTCCTAAAAGAAATTAATTTCACCAATTAAGCACCTAAATCAATCCAAAACAAAAGAGATAAGTCCAATTAACATAATTGAATCATATCTTATCAAAAACTTGTCAAATCACCTTTATACAATACCTACAATAGAGAAAATAACTTATATGATTTTCTTCCCTCTCCCATTGACACATAGGGTTATGAGATGCAAAGAGTAACCCATACTAGATCAAGGTACTTTAATCGTCCTACTCAATAATCATTCTATGCTTGTTGACAAGATTAAGCTTATAAAAAGATTATAAATATAATTTAGGGCTTAGAATTTGATTTAATTGTAAAACCAAAGCTTGACTAATTATAACCAAAGTAAAAAAAAATCTATCAAGTTTAGTTAATGATTAAAAAACATGTGTTATTCTTTTCTTCTTTTTACCTTCGAGAAGAAGAGATAAAAGGTAATTGGTTCGAGAAGAAGAGATAAAAGGTAATTGGATTTGTGGAGGAGAAATGTAAGGACAAGATTTTGTAAAAAACTTTAAAGGTAGGCAATTAACTAGAATGTGAGAAGCGAGTTGGAAGTTGAATAGTTATAGAAAAACTACTTGAGGCAGTTGAAGTTGAGAGGAATATATAGATTATCCAACGTCATAACACAAGGGATGCATAATCAGATACAACAAACATAAATATAAATAACTAGACTATTCCAATAAAAACACCTTATTACTTTCTTCTTTTCCCCTCTTCTCAAATTTGCTTTACTTTGAATAGGGGAGGAAACTGGTCTGGTATCAAAAAAAAAGTTGAGCTAAAAGGAAAAAATTAGAAATATATAATGGTAAGCGATGCCTATACAAATATTAGGAAAGGGCAGGTGAATTGTGATTTTTTCTTATGACTTTGATGCGCCTTCTAAAAAGTTCATTTGCTTATAATATACCATTCTTCATCACTGATGTTTACGAGATCTACTTGATTCAATTGTTCTTTACTAATTGTTAGACTATAGACAATCCATTTGATTTCTTGTAACAAGGACAAATAATTTTGTTGTTTAAGGTATCTTCTTACATTTGGAGATTATTTTGAAAAGTGGCATCACATGGTTTTTGGGAAGTTGAGGCAGGATTTGATCTCGCATACAATAGAATAATTGAATATGAATGAAAGTGTAAATTCTCAACTTTAATGTTGAATGTCGGACTAAGGTCCGATGATATGAGAAAGTGATTGAATGGGATATGCAAATGTGAGTGATGCATTCCATTGCATGAATGCATGAAATATAAGGGCATTTGTGACCAGAGTAGCTAAAGATCAAAGCTTAAAGCTCAATGAGTGAAAATGAACCTCGAGTTCAAAAGTGATTCAGAGCCTCAGGCTCAACGTTTAACGAGCCCTATATAGGACAATTATCAATGAGCCCTATATGGGAAAGTTTAGGCCCTCGGTCATAATAAAGTAACAATTGGAAAGTGAGTCTCATGTGCATTGCATATGCATAATATGAATGATTAAGTTTATTGAATGTGAAATAAAGTGAGATGTGTGAATTATGTGTTATGTGACTGGGCGAGCCATCGATGATAGTCACTCACTGAGTTCGCAAAACTCACCCGAAAATTTGCAAATATTTTCAGGATCAGAAGAATACCTCGTTAGGCCAATGAGAGTATACATGCAGCATTCAAGTGAAGGTTAGGGGTCGGGATTAGCTCGCGTTTGCATTTTTGTTTTTCCTATTTTGTATTGAATTGTATATTCCGCATCTTTTTGTATAAATTTGTATTCCGAAATGACTCAAGTGTTTTGTAATTGTGAAAGGGGCCCAAATGGCTATTGAAAATTGTGTTGAATAATAATGTTTATGAATGATTATGGGACCAATTTGAGTTTCAATTTCCGCAAAATATGTTATTGATTTCAAAAAAATTTGTACTGATTTCTGAATGATTAAGTGCTTTAGCACGCCACCCTCGCGGGGCACGGACTCGGATATCACACACGATGTCGAGTTCAGGTCATTGCGGGAGTGGGGTGTTACACTTATTGTTTATGCTATTTGATTCGTTGGACTAATTAACAAGACACCTTTCATAAGAGATTAGAAAAAACTTAAAATTTCATAAAATTGTTGTTGGGAAGAATAAGTAATGCAAACAAGAGTTTCATTAAATTAAATAAGAAACTACGTACAAACCATTGTTCAAAAGTGAAATTATAACAACCACTTATCTTTATATGATATCATTAAACTTATATAGAATTATCCCTTTTGAACATGTAACAATAATAAGTTAATAGATAATTTTTTTTTGGAGGAGATAAAATGATTAAATAAGCCAAACTTAAGCGAAAATGCATAAAAATAAAATTGAAATAACTTTTATTCAACCAACTGATGGTTGATAAAACTATGGTTTCAATTGACTAAATGGTCAACTAAAACCCTTCCTAAAAATTAATGTGAGATGTTGCCCTCGGTAGCTAGGGGTTCAGTTAATATAATATTGTTTAGCCGATCAATGGGGCGATATCCAAAAATTATATAAACACAAAATCAATTAGCAAAAGGGCCAGAAAAGATCCAAAACACAAGATTTAAACATAATAGCATCATAAAATTGATTAAAAAAACTCACTTTAATGTAGTTATTGACTAATTACAGAACTCATTCATAAAAATAATATGATTTAACCAATAATAAGTTACAAAATTGATTAATAATCCACTTTGATTTAATTATTAACTAACCTTATACCTTAATCATAAAAACGATAAACATCTATATGGTTTCATGCAAATATAATTTGGGTATTTTCTAAAATCTTAAGATCTTTGATTTAAGTTTTTCTAATAAAAAATTTAATATATTTAAATGATTAAAAGTCTATAATATCTATTGAAAATATGCTTTAATACCATATATAAAATTATATATCGAACAAAAACGATTATATGATCGAATAGCATTCTATGTACCTTACTAATTAATATATGAATAGTAAAATGATATTAGAAATACCTGGATTAGAAGACATGAATATTATTCTTGAAACTTGATCGATTTGTCGAAGTCTTCAAAATTAATTCTGATTCACTAAGTAGTCGTAGAACTAGGTTGAATTTTAAGAAAACTAAAAGCTAGTTTCTTAATTTCAATTGACAAAACAAAGTGGGGGGTTTATGATTAATTAACTAATAAACTAAATTTAACAAGGAATCAAAATAAATCAATTAAGTATTAAAGTGAGAAATTCACGGTACTTAACTCCAATTCAAGGAAAACATCTCATCTAATTGTAACTTTGATCGTTGTTCTAAAAAGAATATTTTTGCAATTCAAGTAGATAGTCCACAACTTATTAGGGTAGCTATAATAAGTCTCAATTTTTCTTAAATTAATTGGTTCAAACCTACCATTCAAATCAAAACTTACCATAAATTGATTGAGTAATAGCACATTCCATATTAATTAAATGATAACAATAAGCTTAATGAAAAAGACAACCCTAAATTAAATAACTAAAATATCTACAACTTCTCAATTTAGTTTTCTTTTTTCTCATAAGTTATTAGCTACAACTTCTCAATTTAGTTTTCTTTTTTCTCATAAGTTATATATGAAAATTCATAAATAACCTATTTGCTAATTGTATCAATCATTTCCAAGAAATATTTGAATTAAAATAAAATATGGGTTTAGAGTAAAACCTCACAAGTTTATAATTAGAGTTTCAAATCCCTTTGAATTAAAATACTCATATTTTGCCAAACATGGTTATTATTTTCACGCCAAAAATAGATGAAAAGATAAAAGTTTAAGAGGGATTACAGAGAAAAAAAAATGAAAGGGAGTAATACGGAGAAGTGGATGTCATGTTTTTCCTCCCTTTCTTACTTAAAAACTAATTTCCTTCTATCTGGTAGAGATTCCCTTCTAAACAAATTTAGAATCCCTACATAATATGACTAAGAATAAATTTCCTAGTTAAACTTAAACTCTTGAGATAAATCTCAGATTATGTGTGAGCTCCCCTTATCCATTGCAGCAATCTGTCAACTTTTTTTTAAATTCTTGATCATAACAGATAATCTCCAACTTAATGCAATCCTCACTTGTCACTTCCCAAAAGAAATTAAGTTCACCAATTAAGCACCTAAATCAATCCAAAACAAAAGAGATAAGTACAATTAACATAATTGAATCATATCTTATCAAAAACTTGTCAAATCACCTTTATACAATACCTACGATAGAGAAAATAACTTTTATGATTTCTTTCGCTCTCCCAGTGACACATAGGGTTATGAGATGCAAAGAGTAACCCACACTAGATCAGGTCCTACTCAATAATCATTCTATGCTCAATAAATTACTTGTTGACAAGATTAAGCTTATAAAAAGATTATAAATATAATTTAGGGCTTAGAATTTGATTTAATTGTAAAACCAAAGATTGACTAATTATAACCAAAGTAAAAAAAAAAATCTATCAAGTTTAGTTAATGATTAAAAAACATGTGCTATTCTTTTCTTCTTGTTACCTTCTAGAAGAAGAGATAAAAGGTAATTGGATTTGTGGTGGAGAAATGTAAGGACAAGATTTCGTAAAAACTTGTGAAGTTCTATTTAATATTGGATTTGAAGATTGAAGTGGTGAACTTCTATGGAGTATAACTTGACTTATTTTACTCAGAGCAAGAATTGTTCCAAGCATTTATACGTTATATTGTCGTAACCTTACAAAACCAAAATCATACGTACCGACATAGTTTCACGATCAAATTCCTGAATATACAACCTCAAGAGGAAAATGAAGGCTAGTGGAGGAGAAGGCTAATTGCTACTGATCATTCTTCGTCTTAATTGATTTAAGGGTCACAACCCTCATTTGTTAGAAGGTTTTCTCTGGGATTCAGCATTGACCAGTAATGGATTCATCTTCTAGTGGTCCATTTTGATAAGTATTTCTGTTAAAGGTGCAAAGTTCCAATCCAACTTTAATTGGTCCCTTCACGACATTCCATTACCAGATCTGTGGGTGTGGAACAATTTATTATAAGTTTGCTGCTAAAACAGACTATAGCTCAATATGAATAAGTTTTATGCCGCTTTCATTCATTTAAGAATGAATGTGATACGAAACATCTTTCTCTTCCACGCATTAATGACGTATCTGCTTTAGCTGCCTAGCAATTATCCTTCCTCGCACATGGCTTCCTGGCTTTTGATATCTATCTGTGCCTTTCAAAATAAAAACTTTCTAAGTAACATTTTGGTTCTTTAAAATTTCCAAAGTGTGGGAGATCTCGTTCGATTTTTCGTTATTTTACAAGCATTTTTAAAGGATAATTAAGAAGTTAGAGTTGTACTGTTTTAAAAGTCGTAATGATATTTGGATCGAAATTACTGCGAATCTTTTGTGATACTGAAAAGAGAAACATTATGGTTTTGGATTTTTTTAAGAAGTGTTGGTTTTAGTGGATTATAATTATATTGTTGGAGCAAGGTAACTGTGGGCTGGGATTTGTTTCAGGACAGTGTTTACCTGATTTCCAACCTTGCTACTGTTGCCTGAAAGATATTGAAGAGGGCATGGGATCCACCTTGGTCTCAGTTCTGCTAATGAAATTGAACATAGCTACCAAACTGTGTTATAACTTGCCAATACCAATGTGGTGGCTATCATTAGCTAAACAAACCATCTTGGATATATTCTTTAAACATTCCCATCTTTTTCACCATTCCAGTGGTTGATCATCAACCTTTTTTTCTTGGAGACAATGAAATCCTGAATTCCTTGGATTTGCTTAGGGACTCAATTGAATGCTTAAAGGTGCTATGCCAATGGTGGATTCCTTTGTAGAGGAGGAGGCAAAAAGTTGACGGTCCTAGGCCAAATGGGGGATGTGGTAGCCGCTTTCTAGACATGCTTCTCCAGTTGTAGGGACTTGACTTGGTTTTTGAGATTGAAATGATAAAACATGGGAAGCCAAGTTCAGATTTTGTAGACCCGCAAAAGGTCGCAGCTTTTGGTTAACAACTTCGCAAAATTTGTACAACACGAGTGACCCTCGAGTTCTGAATCAAGAGAACAAGGAAATATGGAAGGAAGGAAATGGGTGGACAAGGGTGGTCAAGCATGTATGCGTGGTTTTATCATGTCTTTAGGGTCTAATCATCTGGACAAACCATAATTCGTTTTTCATGTTTCTAGGTTGTGCTTTTAAACGACACATGAAAGTGTAAATCGAAATTCTTTACTGTCATAGAAGATCTTTATTTCTATTGCTTCTTCAAGACATTAATGAAGGTAAAAGAAAACAAAAAGATAAAGAACTCATAGAAAATCATAATCATTCACTTTACTCTCAGTTTCTAACTTTCTTACTGGAATAGGCCTAGCCTTTTCATTTCTCTTGTATGCAGTTTCAGCAACTTCGACAGCTTTGAGACTCTTGCAACCCAATAGCCCATTTGGACGGCTTTTTCGGGCTGTTGATACTAGACCAGACTTTGCCCTGTTTTCACCTACTTTCTTTTCATCATAGTCTGAAACAGCTGAGAAGTCAGCGGCACTAGCAGTGACAACACTCCACTCAATGCTGCCCTCACTCGGCGTTATACAGCAAGACATTCCATCCGCGGTTTTCTTTGTCAGCTTTGGCTGTGAAGTTCCTGATATGTTCTCTATCTCGAAGAGATCTGAACTAGCATCACTGTCTATGTCATCATACACTTGGCTGGTCGTAGAAGCAGTTGCTATGCTTTGAGCTTTTGGTATGGCATCCCATGTGAGCACAGAAAGTTTCCTATTCATTGCTATATCTTCTTTTCTCATCAATCTTGATCCAAACACCTCTATGGAGTTTCTTGGTTCTTCCACTTTAACCCTGTGATCTTCTCTTATAACATTCAAGCTCTGCACACAAGAATTCACAGTTGGTAACACAAAGCAGTCATCTCTGTTTGATCCAAAACTACTGTTTCCTTCTGAATTTTGATTGTGGAAAACATGAAACCTTGATCCAGACTGCAGCCTTCTTCCTCCCAACACGGCAGAGTTGCGGTCGGCTGGAGGAATGGTTTCTTTAGTAGACTCTTTTCCATGAATCCCTCTGTAAGCTACGCTGCTTTCAGTATAAACCGACTTCTTGTCGGAACATGAACCGTTGCAGGGAAAGCCAGCAAAGAGCCATCTTTCGTTTACCTTCTTTTGCCTGTTGTGAGATGAGCACTTCGTAGAACTTTGCAATAATGCAATTTGGCCGTCCCAACTAGCTTCGGAACTTGCACTTGGAGTGCCTGATCTGCGTTTCATTTTCATCCCATGATCAACCCTTGTAATGTGTTTTGCGTGTACGTGCCTGACTTGATTAGAATCAATAAGCCTGGGACTTTCATCGTCCAGTTTCATCTTGAAGTACTTTTCAGCAGAAAACACACTTATTTCACCTTCTTCAGGCATAAAACTTTTGATCCCAGAAGTCTCTTGCAATGGATCTGTCAGCTTAACTACAAAGTTATCATCCGCTCTGCTGAGATAAGAAGAGAATGAAGCATCACGAAGGGCAGTGATCTTCCTTTCACTTTCCATTGCACCAAATAAACTGGAGTAGGAAGATAGTTCAGTTGGTGGGATATGTATATCCTAGGATGACAAAGTTGAATGATACAAACTTTTCAACGAAACTTTTAGAGCAGTGACAGGGCGTTTCGGGAAGTATTAAGGCTAGTACAAGTCCGGAAAGTTAAAGAAAAGATTGTTGAAAACAGTTCTGATTTGAGCGAAAGAAGGAAGGATCACATGACTTCTTGGCAAGCAAATCTCTACATAAGTAGGCCTTTTGGGGGCTGCAACATCAGGTCCTACTCCTACATAGTATCTTGGCCTTGGGCTTCATTCACATTAGTTTGCGTTTTCTGCCTTCATTAGATGAAGTGTCTGGCATTATGTCCCTAATATTTCTTTTTCTGAAAGTTCAAAGGTAATGAATTAAAGATATTCCCCTGAGGGCCAAAGCACAACACAAAAAGAGTTCAATTTGCTTCCTTGCTAGTGCACGAGGAGCAAGCTAATATGAGCCCCTAATATTGGCTAAATCTATGTACGGTCAATGCAAAATTTAGCAATCATGCTCACCTTAGCCTATTAACTATTACGTATTCAGGACCTGTTCACTACATGGACAGCATAGTGACAAGTGGCTCGCAATTTTATGACCCAACTTTCTGTTGGATAAGACTTGCTATGGATGATAAAGGGTCCAATCACCCTTAAAACGAAATGGCCTTAAAATTTTTTCTGCATGCATCCTTAAATAAGTGCAACAAAGAGATGTCCAAAGAAACTTTGTCGGAGTTTGTTTGTTAACAGAATTAAATATGAATCGGGTGTTTTCTTCCTCGAAATGTGATGTTTACACCAAGTCCTTTTGGGTTGGACATACGTTTCAATATCGTTACTCAGAGATTTCGTAGTGTTTTTTGTTGAATGGATTTTTAGACTTAAAAAAATTCCTATACGACTTAAACAAGTTCCTGTACGACTTTGGTACTGCTGTCGCCTGTAACAAAATTTAAAAAAAATCACTTCCCTTAATATAATTTAATGTAATAGCGGTAAGTAGATATCGTTCCCATGAGAAATTTTTAACAGTAAAGGTTAGCGAGTTTAAAGCTAAAACAAAGTGGTTCAGCCAGATTTCGCTGATCCGGAACATCCTTGTTTTGATCCATATCCTTGAGTAGTTTTGGTTGCTGAAT
>JAOQMR010000006.1:24059925-24072045 GCA_027563865.1 Erythroxylum pelleterianum | reverse complement strand
CTTAGGGCACAACTTAAAAAGAATTTCGCTTTTGAGTTGAGTTGAAATCTTGACTTTTGATCTGATGTCCATCTTGCACGTGGAATAACATTTCCATCTCACTCTTACACTCAAGTGATTGAGGGCAAAGTATTTCTCTCAAATCTCTCTATAACATATTGCACTACTATAGGCTTGCAATTTCATCAGTTATCATTCATTTAGATCACATGTACTAATTGATCATAAAGACTTTATTCAGGGTTGTAATGGGGCTAGGTTCAAAGGTAAGGTAAAAATGACAAAGGGTTATTCACAAGCATTCACAAAGTACCAAGAGTAGTTGTAGTACTTTTTATTTATGTTTATTCAGGGTTGTAATGGGGCTAGGTTCAAAGGTAAGGTAAAAATGACAAAGGGTTAATCACAAGCATTCACAAAGTACCAAGTATAAGGGACACGCAAATTAAAATTTTGAGATAAACATAAATAAAAAGCACTACAACTACTCATTAATAACTAGTACTACTATACTTTATTCTTTTCTTTTTTCTTTTCCTGATTTTTTCCTTTTTCCTTTTTCCATTTTCTTTTCTTTTCTTTTCTTTTTTCTTTCTTTTTCTTTTTTCTCTTTTTTTGGGAACAACGCTAAGAACAAGGGAAAACAATTAAAACTAGAGAAAGTAATAAACACATGAGTAGAAGCATCTATAGAAGTATCTCATAATAAAATAAAAAATAAAAGACCCAAATTACTCAATGCTTCATTCAACTTGTGATAGGGTAAGGCTAATGGGGTTTTTGGGTTTTAAAATAAGGTTATTGATTGAAAAACAAGGATAAAGGCTAAAAAATGTTTGCAAAGGGAAAATAATTCAGTGGGTCAATTTTAAGCTAAGGGTGTAAAAACAAGGAAGGCCTTAATCATTTCTATATCTCATGTGATCAAACAAATTCAAACCGGTTCTATGCAAGTTCTAAAGGCAACATGAATACAGGAGCATCACACAATTTTAACAAATTGCATGACATAAAGATGATGTTATTTAGGCTCAAATTTTGCTCACAGGTTTAATTCAAGAATTCGCTTCAATTCCACACATTACCTCATCACTCAAATGTCAAAATTTTGACTAAGTCTATGAGATCAGCTATTGCAATCAATCAACATGATCCACCTTAAAACTCACTCAGCCCAATTAAATTTCATGCATATACCTAATCTCATTGAAACTACTATGACAAAGCTTCATAGCTTAACATGCATAACCACACGCAAAAATCAATAAAACCACACAAAAACCGAAAATGTTCACATCAAAAGTCCAATTCTTTCCCCCGCATCTAGACCAATATTGTCCTCAATGTTAAAGAAGCATAAAAATAAAGGGAAAAGTTAAAAAAAGCTTCTCTATTATGGAAGTGCCGAAATCAAGGTGATGGTGTTGGGGCTGTGGCAGGATGTGATTCGGTGGTGTGGAGAGTGGGTTGTGATGGAGAAAAATTAGCGGCAAATTGTATGGGCATGGGCAGCCTGTAGGAGTCACTTTTCTTCCTTGGCATTGTGCTAATTCCATGGAAGATCACCTGCAAAAGAGGAAGACAATAACGCAACACCAAAATCACAAATGAGGTTTGATGGGCGAGTTGGCAAGGAAAGCTAGGAGGGAGTGGAATTGAGTGTCTAACAAGTGAGATTGAAAGGCTAAAAGGTGAGTTTTGATGGGCGACAGCTGCAATTGGAATCAATAAGAGAAAAACGTGATGAAAGAAGAAGGGGAAAAGAGGGGGAAATAGGAGCAGCGTGAATAAATTTTTTCTTTTTTTTTTAATTTTAATTTTTAAAAGAGAAGATGAAAATTAAAATGACAGAAATAAAAATGTGAATTTAAATTCCTAACTGAATTGAATTAAACCTAAAAATAAAAATAAAAGAAAATTGCTAAAAAACACATAAAAGAAAGGATACGAATAGGGTGCCTCCCATTAAGCGCTTATTAAAGGTCATAAGCTTAACCCCTGGCATATGTACATCATCCATTATTGAATAGATGCTTGAGTCTAACAGGAAGCATGCTCAAACTCCATAAGGAACCTAGAGCACCTTCCCTCAAAGTAGGCTTTTTATCAGCACGATGCTCCGTGACTTCTGATGAGTGGAACTTCATCGCTTCACCATCATACTCTAATGTCTACTTGTCTTTTTGGGCATCGCCCTTCTCACACCAGGATGGTATCTGTAATAGTAACGCTAATGGTTGTGGAGTCTCGAAATCCTGCTTGTCACCTTTGATCTTCAGCTCACTCGCCCACATCTCTCCTAAAAACTGCACTTCTTGCAGCTCTTCTTCTTGTACCTGTAAACAACTAGGAAAAGAAAATGAAATTCGGTTAGTGATAACATGAACTGCATCACTTACCTTAGGAGGTTGCACATTCTCCATCTTTTCTCAAACTATAATTTGTTCCTCTTCTAACTCTGCTTGCTCTTCCTTCTTTTCCTTAAAAAATCGACTTGGAAAAGGAGGCGGAAGCACCTTGTTTTGCACCCCTTTTTGCATCAAATCTTGTTTGTGAAGGTGCTGTTTGCGTAATTTCTTCCTCTACCTCTCTTCTGGAATTTTTCGAAAGTGGTTCCTGTAGTTCCTTACCACTACGCAATGTGATAGCCTTCGCACTTTGTCTAGGATTAATCTTCGATTGCACCAGAAAATTTCCAAAATTTTGTGCTTCCAATCAAGTTATCACAGTTTCCATTTGACTTATTTGATTTTTGATATTCCTTTGTTGATTCTTAATATTCCTTTGTTGACTTTTAATATTTCGGATACTTACTTTAGTACTTCGCTGAAATGTCAAAGTGTTAGTGGCTAATGATTGAATTACATCTTTCAAAGAAGTCTTACCTTCGAAATTGGATGTTGAATTTTGATGTTGTCCAAGCATATACGATTGTCTACACTATTGGAATTAAAGAGCGCTCATCGCCAAACTCATTATAATCTCCTCCAAAGACATCTCATCAACTTGTAGTGGCGATGGTGGTGGTGGAGGATCTGGCTCAAAGTAAGATTGCTCTTTATAGTAGCTCGGTGGAGAAGTGAATCCGTACTTTGTATCGTGCAAAAAGGAATATGTACAAAAAATAACCCAAAAAATGAGCAAATTTCATATACCTTATCTTGTTGATCATCCCTCGGTACTTGTGCGGCTAAGGGTGTGAAATCCGCCACTTGATGGTCAAACCTGGAAGTCACAACAGACGGAAACTCATTATCATAATAAGGATAATATGAATAATCAGAATTAAAAGGACATTGATAGTGAGCCATGCCGCTAAAAGATCGAAAAATAAAAAAAGCTGTGAAACTGAAACAAACAGAAGATAAGGTAACCAAAAGCAACGAAACCAAAAACAAAAACATCACTAACAAAAATTGTTAAGAAATTCCCCGACAACAGCGCCAAAATTTGGTACTGCTATCACCTGCAACCAAATTCAAAAGAAATCACTTCCGTTAATACAATTTAATGTAGTAGTGGTAAGTGGATATCATTCCCACGAGGAATTTTTAACGATAAAGGTTAGCGAGTTTAAAACTAAAACAAAGTAACGAAATGGGGGGAGGTTTTGATTCACGTTAATTCAAGGAAGAAAAATGATAAAAATCGCAAATCAATAGAAATAATGAGATCTGAAAGTTGAATGAGAAATACCTTGGTTTCGGATCACCGATGTTATCACGCTAATATGGATCCTCAATATAAAATTACAATCATTAATAAACATTCATTAGGGAAGTTTTCTATTAAGAGTAATGACTAGAAACATGTATCCTAGCATTCTTATTAAACAAAAATCTAGATACGATCTGAGATTTAATTGAATAATAGCTTTACGAATCAAGAACCAATGAGTGAGCGAAATACATTTACGACATGCAATCAATCAAGCAAATACCTCCTTAGAATTTCCGACTCTAATATAGAGAAGGTAGTCCTAATTGCTACTTGTGATTAGTGAAACTAAACGTCATATTTCGTTAATCTAGCGATTGAACAAATTAATCCCTAGTTGTTCACCTAGAAATCAACCAATTCAATTAGAAAAAGTAATTCAGAAGATATTCATTCTCATTAACAACATAAACTTTATTGAAACATCTCACACATAATAACGGATAGCAGGGATCCCCTCAACCAAGAAAAGAAGTTTAGCTACTCATAATATAATTGAAAACAAAATAAATAGTAAAGTATAAAGTCTCCATCCCTGGTCCTTTACTAAAAAAATAAGAAAATACTAAAGAAATAAGTGCAGAAGAACGTAAAAACTGGAAAAGAAAAGATGCAGAAACAAAAATCTATCATAAAACCTAGTCTAAAGCTTGCGTGAATAATCATCCTCTCTCCTTTTATGCTTGTTTTTTCAATTTCCCTCATATCTTTCCTTGATTCTCTTCGGATAATGTATCCCCTAATTTCAGGCGGTCAATCCCCTTAAAAGATGGCAATATAATCTTTAAAGATTATAAGAATCTCGAGTTTGACTTTTGAAAATTGATCTGCAAATTTATTCCATCCTTAGGCATGCCCACGCTTAGTCATTGAATTGCTGTCCAACATGGAATTTCATATTTTCTTCATTCTTTTGCATCCTTTTTATTTAATTTCATCTCTAAGGTGTTGAAAATCAGCTATAAACAATTATAAGACAATTCCATTTATTTTGGATAATAATTTCAACACATTAAAGATAATTAAGTATAAAATAAGTGCAAATTGATGACTTAACAGATTTCCGATGCTTAAATTAGTTTTAAGTTTGTTTAATTAAGCGTAAGATAATATTGTAATGAGTTTTTATTATTCTAAATGAGCTTCTCCTTTTGTTTAATAGAATAGCATGTATGAAAATTTACAATAAGACATACATGAGTTGATATTATGCTCAAATTTAGATAGGATATGACGTTATGTTATAGCTAAGGTAGAATAAGTTGACATTATGCTATAGCTAAGGTAGAATAAGGTTGACGCATAGTGCAAATATGTATATAAGCTGGGCTGGCATAGATTTAACTAAAATGTAATTAATTTTTTAAAAACTTATATGTTCATAGTTAACTCTACCCATGAAATAAGTTTAAATTTAAATTTGAACCATTTAAAAAATTTAAAATTTTAACCTAACTCATAAGTTCATACTTTCCAAAAATTTAACCCACTAATATTGATTTCTATCTTAGCATATAAAATCGTGTTAATTTTAAATTCTTATCATTTCTTAAGTGAAAATTACCATAAATCTTTTTAAAATAAAAATGTAATTTCTTACAAAATTTATAATAAACTAAGCTAAAGTTCTTTAATATGACCATCTTCTTTATCCATTATTATCGATCAAAAAATCGTCATTTTTGATAGCTGTAGTTCGATAGTCACTAGCCATATGCCTTCCAAGTTGAAAGATCCAAAGGGTTTCATAATACCATGTATGGTTGGTGAATTTGAATTCGCAAAATGCTTATATGATTTAGGAGCAAGAGTCAATCTTATGTCGTCGTTGATATTCAAAAAATTGGGGCTTAGTGAGGTCAAGCCAACCTCGATACTAATTTAGTTGGTTGATCACTCAATTAAGAAACCGTAGTGGTGGAAGACGTGTTAATGCAGGTGGACAATTTCATTATCCCTGTGTGAGTTTGTTATTCTTGTTTTTGAAGAGGATAAGAACTGTCCATTAGTTCTTGGATCACCTTTCATAAACATAGAAAAAGCATTGATCAATGTTCATGAAGGTAAATTAACACTTCAGGTTGGTGAAGATCAAGTGGAGTTCAATATGAATAAAACCTTGAAGAATCTGAAAGAAAGAAGCAGTTGCATAGAGATTGACATTATGGATTAAAGTATTTAAGAGCAAGTAGAAAGATGTTTTGAAGAGGTTAAATCAGTAAAAGTTAAGACAGACAATGAAGTTGAGAGGGTGAATGAAGCTAAATCTGAGGAAGATGATGAGATGAAGGAGTTGGGTGGTATAAATTGTTAAGAAACAAATGAAGGCCATAGGACGACAAATATCTGACATTCGAGGTATAAGCCCAAATGTTTGTATGCATAGGATAAACCTAAAAAAAGGGAGAAAAGTAGTGAGGGAATGACAACATACCCTTATATAAAAGAAGTGGTCAAGAAGGAAGTAGTGAAGCTTTTAGACGTGAGTGTCATATACCCTATATTCGATAGCAAATGGGTTAGCCCGGTATAATGCGTACCGAAGAAGGGCAAAATGATCGTTATGCAGAGTAAAAATGGGGAGTTGATTTTGACAAGAATAGTCACAAGATCGAGAGTTTGTACATTTGTGTAAAGACAAAGCATTTTGGATTATTACATTTCAGAGGTGCATGATGTCTATCTTTGCAGATATAATTGAGGACATAATGAAAGTTTTTATCAATGATTTTTCAGTCTTTAGAGACTCTTTTGAGCAGTGCATGACTAATTGGATAGAGTATCCCAAAGATGTGAAGAATCACATTTGGTGTTAAATTGGGAGAAGTGTCACTTTATGGTGCATGAGGGGATAGGACTAGGGCACAAAATTTTGCACCAAGGAATTGAAATGGACAGAGCAAAAATAAAGTTCATTCAGAAGCTCTTGCCTCCCATCAATATCAAAGGCGTGCAAGCATTCCTAGGTCATACTAGGTTCTACCGTCATTTTATTAAGGATTTCTCGCAAATCGCAAGACTTTTGAAAAACTTATCAGTCAAAGAAATGCCTTTCCATTTTGATGATAGTTATTTGTTTACATTCAATCAATTAGGAATGGCACTCACATAAGGCCCAATCTTAACATAACCCGATTCTACTCTCCCATTTGAGGTCATGTACGATGCTAGTGACCAAGTTGTAGGTTGTGTGTTAGGTCAAAGAAAGGACAAAAGTTACATGACGGTTATTACGTAAACAAGACACTTACGGGACCTCAACTAAACTACACCAATATGGAAAAGGAGCTATTTGCAGTGGTGTATACCTGCGTCAAGTTTCGGTCGTACCTTTTGGGTTCTAAGGTGATCATATTTACCGATGACGCTACGCTAAAATATCTTTTTGCCAAGAAGGACACGAAGCTAAGACTTATTTGATGAGTGCTATTTTTATAAGAGTTTGACATTGAAGTGCAAGATAAGAAGGAAGCAGAGAAAGTGGTTGTAGACCATTTGTCATGTCTAGAGGGAGGGGAATTCGAGCAAAGTGATGAAATTAATGAAAAGTTCCTTGATGAAACTTTGATGCTACTTAACATCATGGTGACACCATGGTTCGGTGATATAGCAAACTTTGTAGCTAGTGGTAAGCTTCCTTCTAATATGTCGTATCAATAGATGAAGCAATTCTTGCATAAGTGCACCCGATTCTTATGGGATGAACTAATCTTCTGTCGGTTGTGTGCTAATGGACTAATAAGATGGTGTGTTTCGAAGGAGGAGATGTCGGACATATTAACATAGGGTCACGAAGCTCTGTATATTGGACATTATGGCGCAAACAAGACATCGATTTGAGTACTTGAATATGGATTCTATTGGCTACATCTGTTTAAAGATGCTCATACCTTCATGGCACAATGCGATAGATGTCAAAGAGTGGGCAACATCTCAAAGAAAGACAAGATGCCTTTATCTAACATCTTGAAAGTTAAAGTTTTTGATGTGCAGGGCATCGACTTCATGAGACCTTTCCCATCCTCCATAGGGAACACGCACATTCTACTAGGAGTGGACTACATATCCCGCTAGGCTAAAGCTATGACATCACCAACAAATGATGAAAAGGTTGTGTAGAAATTTATTAAATGATTATTCAACTGATTCGGAGTGCCAAAGATGATAATAAATGATGGAGGAGCATATTTTTGTAATAGATCTTTAGATGCTCTCCTCAACGATACAAAGTCCACCATCACGTTGCCACTCTTATCACCCGCAAACGAGGGAGCTAAAACACATTTTAGAAAAGACGATGAATAGTTCAAGGAAGGACTGGGCATTAAAGCTAGATGATGCCCTATGGGCTCATCATACCACTTTCAAAACTCCGATTGGAACGAATCCCTTTAGGCTCATATATGGTAAAGCTTGTCATTTCCCTGTAGAACTAGAGCATCGAGCATATTTAGGCAATGAGAGTTTTAAATTTTGATTGGAAGCAAGTAGGTGAGAAACGACTTTTGCAATTAAGTGGACTCGATAAGTTTCGCCATATTGTGTATGAAAATGCCAAAATCTATAAGGAAAATGTGAATAGGTAGCATGATTCTCGTCTAAAGAAAAAGAAGTTTAAGGTAGGAGTTACGGTTCTACTATTCAATTTGAGGCTGAAGTTGTTTCCATGGAAGTTTAAATCGTGATAGAGTGAACTTTACGGTCACCTGAGTATTCACCCTTGGAGCCATCGAATTGGAAAATTTGAATAAAGAGACCTTTAAGGTAAATGGGCAACGTTGAAAACATCAAATTGGTAATTACATGAAGATAGATCTTGTGCGAGGTCTCGATTGTCTATTAGATTGCTTAAGAACTAATTGGAATGCAGGCTTTTTTTAATTGAGAAATTGCAAAATTAGAAATTCTGATTCAATTAAGGGTTATGATTTAGGTTTTAATGATTATATCTCGAGAGAGAATAATCAACCTTTCAAAATTCTTGGACCCATACCAATTAACTCAAAAGTAATTAAGTTAGCAATTGACGATAAAATGAATCCCTTCTTTTCATATTAGTTAATCTTGTCTTGTGCGATTTCTTGATTGTTAAATGGTTGTGCTCTATTTTGATTTCCTTATGTTAATTTTAGAATTTTATTTTGAATCAATTCAAATCAATTGTTCAATTTGTTGTTTTAGTTTTTATTTTTAATTTTATCACACTTGTTATTACCTTAGATAACATTAGGATTCAATTATTTTACTAATTCCTTGAGGAATCGACACCTTAGTTACTACGCTTTATGGCACTTGTGGATTATTGAGGGATTTATAGAAGTAAAACTTGCTTAACACTTAACACATCATCATTTATATTAATATATAATCACATTCAATAACTGGTATGGATTCAATATTACCTTATTAATGCACTTATTTGTTTGAACCTTGTAATATACGTCCTGCTCTTGATAGACCTATAAAATAGGCAAAAAATTCTGTAGCACCCCACTCCCGCAATGTCCCGAACTCAACATCGATGATGATATCCGAGTCCATGCCCCGCGAGGGTGGCATGCTAAAGCACTCAATCAGTCAGAAATCAGTAAACCCCCTTTAATAAATTTCTTTTTTGAATCAAAAAACACAATATGTGGAAATCGATACTCAAATTGGGCCCGTATTCACTTATAAACATTTTCAATTATCACAAAACGATTAACAAAATTTTCAATAGCCATTTGGGCCCTTTCATAATTACAAAACATTTGAGTCATTTCAAAATACAATTTTATACAAAAGTTGCAGAATAACAATTCAATAAAAAACTAGAAAAAACACAAATGCAGACGCGAACTGATACCGACCCCTAACCTTCACTTGAATGCTGCATGTATACTCCCGTTGGCCTAACGGGGTATTCTTCTGATCCTGAAAAATATTTGCAAATTTTGGGTGAGTTTTGCAAACTCAATGAGTGACCATCATCGATGGCTCATCCAGTCACATAACACATAATTCACACATTTCACTTTATTTCACATTTCACATTATTTCATATTTCACATTCAATACACTTAATCATTCATATTATGCATATGCAATGCACATGAGACCCACTTTTTATTTGTTACTTTGTCATGACTGAGTGCCTGAACTGTCCCATATAGGGCTCATTTATAACTGTCCCATGGAGGGCTCATTGATAACTGTCCCATGTAGGGCTCATCGATAATTGTCCCATGTAGGGCTCATTGATAACTGTCCCATATAGGGTTCATTGAATGTTGAGCTTTAAGCTCTGATCGGTGGCTACTATAGTCGCTACTCTATTATGTTTCATGCATTCATGAAATGAAATACATCACTCATATTTGCATGCTCTTATTCAGTCATATTCACTTGTCTTCGGACTGTAGTCCGACATTCAACATGTAGTTGAGAATTTACACTTTCACTTGCATGCAGTTGCCCATTAAGAAAACATTTAACAATCACTTCAATATCTCATACATGTAACACAATCATCGGACCTTCTGTCCGACATCTAACACAATTAATCACTTTCATATAAGCATTCACTAGTCAAGCAATACAAAAATTAAACAGAACAAACAATGAAGTGAGACCATTTTGGTCTATTCACACTACGCTCCAAAATAGCAGTTGCTTGCAAATTCTGGATACGCCTGTATGCAAATGTTTTTCCTGCACATCACAATTTATGCAATACACAATTCACACCCGTTACAAAACTCATTTATGTCGAAATAGTTATAAGGGCTATGTATAATGTATATTCAATGACAATCCCGGGTATATACTCTAGAACACATATTATGCTCATTCCTATTTCATGATTCATATATGTCTAATTGAACATGGATTTACACTTCATTTGTACATGATCATTCTAAATTCTCCTTTCAATCTTTACCCTTTTCATAAGCTCACATCTCTAGAACACTTGGTTACTCTATATTATAACTTTATTTCTTGTCATCTCTTTTCTAACCTCATATTATCTCATTATATCCAAATTCTCATCCAATAGGAATTCAATTGAAAATTCACAATGCAAAATCACAAAAATTGATTCTAGTATATTTAAACCCAAGCATTTTCTAAACTCATGAACTAGAATCCTTCCAAAATCCAAAAGATTCCAAATAATCTTACCTTGATTCTCCACCAATTGAGGAGATATTTAGCTCAAATGGAAGCTCTTTTCTTCCTCTTCCTTCTTCTCTTCTTGATCAACCTCAAAATCTCTCTTGAAGGCTAAAGAAATTAAAACCCTAGTTTGTTTTCTTTTCTTTCTCTCTTTCATTCTTTTTCATGTTTTCTCTTTCTTATCTCTTTTCCCATCCACATATTTTGCTTCTCTAGAATCTTCTCATTCACGTTTTCTCCTTTATTTATAAGCAAGACAATACTTTTTCTTCCAATTATGCCCTTAATGATTGAGAATTGTCCCATTTGCCCTTCCATTTATGCCTTATGTCTTTTATACTTAAGTGTCTTGCTAACCGTACCCTTGAACATTCTAACATAAAACTTTCTTCCAAAAAAATGTCCCCTATTTTCTTTAGTTTCTAATGCTACTGAAATCATTCGATTTGATTCAGTGATTCAAAAGATATACTTTAAACTTTTTTGGACTACTTTTGTCCAAAACAGTATACTATGCATAACTTCCATCTGGAATTTACATATCTTAGAGATTGAATTAGATTCCATTTTCTTCAAACCATTTGTAGCTCCATGTCTCTAGTTTACCACAAATCATAAATGATCTCATTTGGAGTTCTACTGATCCTGAAATTATCAAAATACTGAAGTATGTTCGGTGGGATAACACCAGTTCATATCCTTTAAGAGCACACTCACTGTACCCGTCCCATGGTTTCCCCTCAATCTTTCTCACTTCATTTCAGATAGCTATGGTTTTTGGTAGAGATGTAGATCAATGTCTTACGAATCCAATGGTTCAAGAATTAGGTCATTGGGGGTCTAGAGAGGAAGTTATGACCAAAAGAAGCAACCTTGTTTATGACGTCAATCAAAATGAACCTATTTTGGTGCGATTTCCATAACTTTTACAAACAATGTTGGATTGATCTCGTTTTTAGACTATTGGAAAGAGAACTTCGAGATCTACAACTTTCTTGAAGACTTGAAGACAAATTCTATCTCTTAACTTTTGTATCGTCTCACTTTTGCTTCATCTTACTTTTGTATAGTCTTACTTTTGTATCGTCTTACTTTGCTTCGTCTTACTTTCACTTCGTCTTACTTTTGTATCATCTTACTTTCACTTCGTCTTACTTTTGTATCATCTTACTTTGCTTCGTCTTACTTTTGTATCGTCTTACTTTCACTTCGTCTTACTTTGCTTCGTCTTACTTTTGTATCGTCTTA
>JAOQMR010000006.1:24027791-24046957 GCA_027563865.1 Erythroxylum pelleterianum | reverse complement strand
AAGATAGTGAGTTGGAATGGTTTAATTTCCAAAAGGGAAATTGTATTGTTTCGATTCGTATAAGGTTGATTAGAATGAATATGAAAGGATTGAAAAAGAAAGAGAATGAAAAGAAAAATATACCGAATTTCGGATTGGATAAGTCTAAGGTTTCTAACGCGATAGTTTTCTATGTTCCCGTTTCGGATGTCGGACTCTATAAAAATCCGTCCTTTGTAATTCGTTCCGATTTGTGTTTTGGAAATTCGTTTCAGTTCGTATGGAATTCGATTTGCTTTCGATTCTTTCACCTTATGTTTCCGCTTCGGACCACTTTGTGTGTCTTCGCTTCCGCATTTAGTTGTTCGGCTTTTGTTTTCGTTTCAGTTGTTCGGTTGGGGTCCGATTTCCAGATCGAGTCCCAACACAGGAGTAGTCTTATCTCTAATTCATGTACCACCTTCATGAAAGCTCTTGATTGGCTTCTGAAGCTGAACCACGCTCCTAACTACAACAAGTAGATATATATCATCTCTTTCACCTCCTCTGTCAAGGAGATTTGGCGAGAGAGAAACATCAGGCATTTTTAAAACATTGCATGCTCTAGAATTGAGGTTCTCTACTCCCTAATTGCTGGACAAAGAGAAAAACTCCTTTGTAGTTTAAGCTTTGAAAGAGTCTGCCCTAATTTAGCCTCATCATGGAGAATCAATTAATATATAGACGGGGCAAACAATCTCATGATAGAGTAGATCTATAAACTTTTGCAAGAAAGTACCTGGTAGACGAGGAGCAAGGGTCCTGGTAAGTCACAAATCGTCTGGAGTTCTCCTTTTTTTTTTATGTGTAGTGCGTGAACATAGACTCTGAACATGAACATTGGTCCATGCAACCCAAGAACAACTTCTGATCCATGAGTGATGAGGACGAGCAATACGAAACTTTGAGGATCAATCATCGACTGGAGCATCTCTTCTGGAACACAGCGATCGCTTCTCTACCCAATCTTATTCTTAATGTGGTTGAGCTTGGTGAATGAGGTAAGTCAATCTGTGCTTACCCCCATGTTGGTCAAATGCCCCAATTTTTAATGTATGTTTATTAGACGTTGTCATTGCTTTGTTATTAAGCACATAATTTAGCGTGGGACATCTTATTATTAATACAACTTTACTTTATAAAAAAAGGTGTAATCACCATGAAATACACAGCCTAAATTGTTAGGAGGATCAGAAATATTTCAAAAACTATTGGAAGCTCACCGACGCAAAAAATAGATTCCCTCATATTAGATTAGAAATCGAAAAGACATAATGAAGAGCCTCACAACTGTTTTACAGACTGCAAGAGGATATACAGGATGTAATTACTGGATTGCACCGGACCTGTGATTAAATCTAAATATGGATAAATGACGAATAAAGAAGTGGAGTTGGAGGAGAAAATAATCCTCAGAATACCTAAGAAGCTTGGAAAATGGAATAAGCCTATGTTTATATCTTCCTCGAGGTAGACAAGATGATGACAGTGGTAACTGCGGAAGCGGCATAATATCCGTTGCTACATGCAATATCAGTGAACTGGCATAAATTCGATTTGTTGGACCTGAATCAGACGTAACCTCCCTTAAATTCTCAGGATAATCTTTCTGGTTCGTTATGACGATGTGTTATTCTCATCTTCTTCAGCAACCCAGTACTGTTTAACAGCAAACAACATTTTCTCTGGGACAAGAGGGCCATCCTCATGATCAACTAATTTCGTATTCCATCTCATTCCTCCAACAACTCTCTTCACTTTGATTAGCACATCCAATTGATCACGGACTATGACTGTTCCTTCCGGCCTTAAAATCCGATCCATCTCTAGCAGAATGTCTTCCATACCACACCTGCAGTAATCACAAAAATACTTTCTCCAGATTCCAGCCTAAACAGTATGACAATATTTGATCTAGAGCTAGAGAGACCCTGGTTTATCTGAACGAATAACAAATGTTTTTTTCTTTTTATGTTTCTCAGTTGCAAGTTTGTATAAGCAAGCTTCCATCACTCGTAATTAGGGGATCATCGTAAACAAAAGATCTGATTTACTACTTTTAGTACTAAGAAGAAAAGATGTGTAACTTACTTGTCTTTGTACAAACTAAAAACACTATTTGCATGAATAAGGTCATATGTCCTCGGGTATGTAGAGAAGGCTTCACACCTGGTAAATGACAGAAGAAGATTATGAATTAGACAATGCCACTAATGAAATAAAGAGGCCATGTTCAGTATCGTCAGGGTCAATTAAGTTCTTTAGAAAGGATAACTCACTTTAGTATTAAGGGTGATACCCGTATTTTTTTAAGCAATGTCTATAAATTCCATAACATTCTTTTATTTTTTGTTACCAAACATTGGATCCAGTTCAAGAAAGGAATGCTAGAGGAGGAATGAGATGGAAAAGAGATATATTATAGGAATTACCAATCATGATATATGCCAATCAAACCACGCTCATAAATGACGCCCAGAGTGTCTTTCTCAGCTATTGTTGGCATAACGTTCATAACCCACAATTTTGGAGATTCAAGTGCTGCAGCAAAACCTCCCATACCAGCATTCATATCCATGATATTGCGGTACCTTCCAGAGTCAATGATTTTGTTTGTCCTCTTATAACCATTGACATGTTTCTTCCATGTCCGATTGTCCTCCAGATAGGCCTCAACAGATATCCCAGGAATGGAGCCACTGGATATTCTAAGAGGTACAGCATAAAGTCTTTCAGGAAATGGTCTCCAAGCTCCGTTACTATCTGGATAAGGTGTCACACATGCTTCCATTCTTTTATACCTATTTATGATCCAAAGCCAAACGCTAAGAAACAATTTGTGGTAATCACAGCTGAAACATGCTACTTTGAATAATTAACATGTGAAACTCTGCTACTGGAGCAACACAAGTTCTTTAATGAAAGATACGATTCTGACTTTTCCTATTGTGTCCCAGAAAATAAAGGAAAAGACCAATGTAATAAGACAAGTGACAAAAAGGACAACGAGCAAGAATTACCATTACTTGCTCGTTTTGTCCAGGCGAAATAACTTCATATATTACCATTACTTGGAATCATGTTCTTCTCAGAAGAAAATGATTGTTTTTTGTCCAAGAAAGTGCAACAAACGACCTCGAATTCACAAAAGAAATGCCTTGGAATTGTTCTCACCAGACATCATCAGAATTTATGGACTGACAAATTGTTGGTTGGTTATCTTGCCAAGGGCAAGAATCTTTGTTTATTCTCTTCTGCCAGATTGCTATTTCACCAATCTCCTGTTTCTTTTCCCAACAAAGGAGTTTGGCAACGTCTTCAATCTTCTTCTGCTCCTCCTCAAGCTCCTCTTTGGGACGCTGCCATGCTTGATAATCTATCCTCCAGTTAATAGGAGGACCAGAAAGAACCCAATAGCCACCAGGTCTGAGAACACGATCAACTTCCATCATGTATATCCCACCTGTAAAAAAAAGAACCAAGTTATGATCTTATCTGAAACTTCCATCACTACTGTCCCCAAATGAGAAAGACATTAATCCTAACAAAGGTTAGGACCATGAAACCATTTCAAATTTAAGTCATTCATCACCATCTGATTGAAAATGGTTTCCTTATTCTTGCCAAGTTCAAAGAGACTAGCATCTGCAAAATTACGGGATATCCAGTTAAGACACAGAAATTAACAGCTCAAGCTGTTTT
The DNA here is from genome assembly GCA_027563865.1 of Erythroxylum pelleterianum. NCBI lineage: Eukaryota > Viridiplantae > Streptophyta > Magnoliopsida > Malpighiales > Erythroxylaceae > Erythroxylum > Erythroxylum pelleterianum. Next base: position 24,043,237 of record JAOQMR010000006.1, on the reverse strand, counting down.
AGCTGGACCATACATCAAAATGTTATAGCAAAAATGTTAATTCAGAGGAAATATCATTATGTTCAGCATGTGGTCATTTCTGCTTTGCTCAAGAAGACGTACATCACACAGCAAACTCAAAGCAATCATCCTCACCGTTGGCACCCCATGGAATCAAACAACGCGAACAGTGGGCCATGTCAAAGGCCCGCGAAGGATATGGCAGCTTGATAGTTCCAAGAACGCCAATAGTGGCTGGAACACCTCGTTCCAATGCAAATTGAACTTGTGCTTCATGAGAATCTCTGGGGGCAAAGGACATCGCTATAACGTTCTTCTTGAAAAGGTACGCCCCCCAACTTGCAACCTATGCACAAAAGCAAATCGTGAAGAGGAAACCAATAAAGAATGGCACTAGATGTTCAGAAATATAAATGAGAATGAGCAGTTCATATAAGAATGCATTAAGGAAGCTAAAGAAAAGTAAGGACCGCATACCCCACATCCAGTGTCCAACGCAGTTCTAACCAATCCATTGTCCATTGGGATCACAGAAGCAAGCTGATTAATGTATGCATCTGCCCCATGAGGGAACTGAGTTCCTCCACCAGGGAACCTAAACACATTGCCCTCATACTGTATCCAATTCTGAACAGCCTTCTCAACTGTCAAGCTCTTGTAAGGTGCATTTGCGTATGGTACATAATCGCGACTCTTTGGCCATGGAAATGGGGTCGCATACCCTTTAGGTGCAGGAATAAGGCAATGCAACTTCTCCTCTTCTGGAGGACAATGTCGTTCCCTATATACCATATTATCTCTCGGAAAAGCCATTGCTCTCGTTTGATCATGACAAGGCGTGTAGTCTGTATACTTGGCCTCACAAGGTTTGACCTCCTTGACTTCTGAATCAGAACCATCAAGCATGCCTCCGTCACCACTTGTCTCGTAATTCAGATTGTTAAGAACAGAACAGTCTTTCCGATTAGTAATCTCCAGAGCTATGCTATCACCCTTCCCAAAACCACTTTTTTTCCAGACACCCAATATGTAGAAGAAAAAACACAAGCCAGCTGCAACAGCAATAGACAGAGACCTCCTACTTCTCTGGTCTCCTGGATTCCCTTTTGTGGCCATGAGGCACCTGAAATGCATTTACTTCTTTGTATAACTACATGATAAATAGCTAGAACAAATCACATAAGAAAGATAATACGGAAAAGAAATCCAAATTCAAAGTTTCTACTAGAAGGAGTTATGAGATAATCAAATAAAACCACCCGGTTTATGGTTACTCAGGGACTAAAAACCTTGAGACGTACACTTCCAGGCAAAAGCAATCAAAGTTGAAGCCCTGTTTTCATCAAATTGTTTAACGAAGATTCTTAACTCTACAGATCTATGTTAAAACAATAAGAAAGGATTCGACTACAAATTAGGACAAATTCAACGGCTTGACAAGTCAGCGTTAATACCGGTCCTGCTACACTTCTCTCAAAGAATGATTCAACTGTAAGAAAAATAATGAAACAAATCCATTATAAACAAGGCACCATTAAAGACACCTTAACAGCTATAGAGAGAAACAATAAATGAATAAACATCCACATCAACGAGAAACACAAAAGAAACAAAAAATTCAATCTTTTAACATCTCCAAAATGAAGAAAGTGAGTGGCTTCACGTCAAAAATTGTTACTTTCCGTTTGATTGCAGAGAGGAAGAAAAACAGAAAGCACTCGAGGGGTGAAGTAAAATATTCAAGTCCAGCCAGAGCAGTATAGCGTCAAATTTGGACAAAATCATACACAAGACAAACAACTTACTGCGAAGAAATTGAGGAGCAAATGTATCTTGATCTTCACAATGAGATGCTAAGAAAGACAGAATAGGGAATGGGAGTGAAAGTGGTAAGAGGAGGATTTAGATTTGCACAATCTTAGGAACAAGAACGCCACTTACGCCATTCATTTCTTGCCATTGGACACGGCTGTTATTAATGTAAAACCCATATCTATGAAGAATTTCTTTGGTAGTTATGATACGTGTGAGTTTCTTGGTACAGTTTTTCTGTTAGATTGTCTGGTGCCCAATCACAGGCCGCCACTTCAGTTTCCTCTCCTCAGAAGTCACACTAACAGGCGTGCTTAGTTTTGCCTTTCCTATTTCTCATGAAAGTACATTAAATTCAGCTACTTATCCATTAGAATATGTTTGTATTTATCATATAGTAATACTAATAAATAGTACGATCAATTTTATTTATTTATTTTTAATTATACTCTTCTAAATCAATACTAATTATCCTATTTATTTTTGTTACATGTCATTACTTATATCAAAAAATATAAACAAACATTTAATATGTAATGTTAACTCATTTTATTATTGTTGTTGTTATTGTTGATGTTTATTATTATTATTATTATTATTATTATTATTATTATTATTATTATTATATAATAGTCATTTTAACATGATAGTAAATTAAATCTTTCATTAATATTTTATTTTACCATATAATAATACTTAAAAATAAGATGACCAAATTCTCCTTTTTACTTATAACTTATTTTCTATACGTGATTAATAACAATTTGATTAGTTTGTGATCGAGTGTTTGATGTGTGTAAGTTTTAATAAATACCCTCGACAATCTACAAGCGCACGGTTTGTTCGCGTAATACCTAAGGTGTCAATCCCACGAGGAGAGATAATCTAATCCTAATTGATTATGAATTACCAGATTATTGGTTATAGACGATCCTAGGGTTGGTTACTCTCTTTCGAGTTATAACCATTAACCCCAAATTATAAACCCTAATCAGATTATGAAAATTGTGATCTATCGATTAACAACCTATTCAAAACCCTAATTAGCTCTGAAGTTGTCTAATAAACTATCAGACACCTATGCAAGATCTCTCTTCGCACAATTTACTAATTTGATTTAATTCTTGTTCTATTAAATCACATAACTCTCGTTAGCCCAATTTAATTATTTTTCATTCGATTCACCCTCTTAGTTTATTACCGAATTATGCAATCATAGAATTTATAACAATAAATCCAATAAACATAAAAAAAATAATTAGATATCATTAAATCAAGAATAAAACTCCAAAGATGAATTTATAACATCCTCAACATTTAGATCCTATCATCAACTATTCAATCCAATTTTATACAATGATAAAAAATGAAAATAAATAGGAAATACAATCGAAATGGAGGACGGGAGGTAGCGATATCGGGAAATCCCTGATCTGGGAAGTACATTGAATCGGCTTCTTCTCCTCTTCTCTCTTCTTTCTTCTCTTCCTCAATCTCTCGATGAATTCTCTCTAAGGTTTCTCAAAAGTAGCTGATGCAAAAGCTCCTTTTGCCTCTTTGTCTTATTCTTTAAATATCTTTTGTGTTTTGAGCAATCCTAGGACTTTTTGGGGGTCGAAAAGGTCCAATAAATCCCGCGAAACTTGACCTTTTTTAGTGTCTGAGCATCTGCCCGATGAAAGCCACGATTGTGGGCCACATTCGAGCCTTCTATTATGATTGTGGCATGCAGGCCACGATTGTAGGCCATTGTTTCAGCCGGAATGTCTCCGAAACTTCTCTGTTCCTCAATGTTGATCCTGAAATACTAACAAACACATCAAGGTACCTTAAAAACATAATATTTAAGATCAAAGACTTGTACTAACCCATAAAAACACTTAAACATAAGTAATTAACAAACTAACACAATTATAACCTAAACACATACTAACTGATTGAATTAACAATTAGATACATATCAAACTAAGCCCTAAAATATGATGCAATTTACACTTATCAATGTCCCCAAACTTAAACATCTGCTTGTCCTCAAGCAAACAAAACAATAAACACAGAAATTGCAAAATCCCACTACCATAAAGTATATAACCGAACATCTAAGGACATTCAAGTACATATCCTATGATAATGGTATGTTAGAGAAAAAAATAAATCCAACTTACACAAGGCATCATCTAACTTAATTTAAAAGTCACTAAATTTTAAAACCATTCATTGCATTCATTCACAAATCTTACATTGTTTCCATTAAACAAATATATACAAAACTTCATACAGGTTCTAGCTAGAACTACAAAATAAAAGCTATAACTCTTCTGACGTCAGCTGATAGACCTACGAGCCATAAGTTAGTCCAAAATGTTCCTCTAATCCAGAATAAGATACTAAGTCTCCCGTCTCGTACCTAAAAAGCCACGTCGCAATTTTTATGAGTTTTGCGAACTCCATGAGTGAATTATCATTGATGATTTCATCGGATCATCTACACAATCACATATTTCACAAATATTCATTCAGAACATGTATAATCCGAATACTCACATTAACATGGCATATCTCATAATCATTACGAATCAAAACAGATATATACAGTTATAGATGCATATGAGACTCTAGATTTGTTATTATTGTTTAGACACTAAAGAAAAGGTCCTCAGGAACAAGACAATTCAACTGCTTAAAGTTCTGTAGAGAAATCATTCAGTTGAAGAGGTCACGTGGGAGCCCTTGGAATCCATGATGGAGAAGTATCCGCACCTCTTCAACGAATCAGGTAAGAATTTCGATGACGAAATTCTTATAGGGGGGAATGTTGGCCCCTGAATTTTTTTTTATTTTGATTAAGCATGATTAGACTCTTTTGGGGTCTTGATAGATTAATTTATGTTGGAATTAATTGACTTGTAAAGGTAAATGAGATTAGGTGACATGAGTTAGGAAATTGAAGGGTTAGAAGTGATAAGTTGCCTAAGGGGTAGTATGGGAAGATCACATAAGCTTTTAATTTGCAAGGCTAATAAGTAAGGGAAATATGGACATTTTAGCATCATTAAGGGTATAAAAGCAAGTGAAATGAGTTGTCTTACATGGGAATAGAAGCAAAAAAGAAATTGGAGGGAATTAGAGAGACAGAGTGTCGTTGGTGGAGAGAAGGAAGGAGAAAAAGAAGAAAAGTTAGGGTTTTCCATTTTCTTGGAGTGCAGGAGGGTTTTTGGGGTTAATTCAAGAAAAAAAAAGCTAGAGGAAGGTTCAAGCTTTCATTTGAGCCAAGAAACCCTTTGGTTGGGTGAAGATTCAAGGTAAGTGATTTTTAATATTTTGAATTTTTGAAGTGGTTTTGGTTCAAAGAGCTTAGGAAATGGATGGGTTTAGGTATTTTAGGATCAATTTCATGCATTGGGAGCTTAGGAAATGGATGGGTTTAGGTATTCTAGGATCAATTTCATGCATTAGGTTCTTTGAGTTTTCCAATTTGAGTTTTATTGAACTGGGAATTTTGTTTTTATGAACGGAGGCAAGAGAGGCAAGAGAAGCAAGAAGAGACACATCCTTAAACAAGATTTCAAGCAAGGAAATCAAGGTGGGTGACATTTTTATAATTGAGTAAATAAGCTATTAAAGTCTCTTTTAAATAAATGGAAATAAATGTTTTCCAACTACCTTGAAAATATGCATTTATTGTTCTTTAAGATGATTTGAGGATGTTTCATATGTTTTTGTATATGAATTTGTCAATGAATTTTGAGTGATATGAAAATGATTTTAAATTGTCCCATACTTGTTGTATTTGTGGCTTTTAGATGAGTTAAGATTTGAGACTTTTGTGAGATGAATTTGTTGTTTGCGTTGTTATGAGGTGTTTTGGCACTAGAATAAGTGAAATTGGGAAGATTATAAGTGTATATGGTGTTAGGATATTGGGGAGCCCCAATGTTCGTTTAATGGACATAAGGTCCGTTAAACGGACCTTCTCAAGTGTAAAAACACCCCTTGGCCAGTCTATGTCCTTAAACGGACATCGGGTCATTTTGGCATCCCAAACTCGATACTTGTCCGTTTAGATCTAGAAGTATTCTTTCTAATGGTCCAAAAACTAACTCAATCCGACATCTAAATTGAAAGATATGACAATCGCACCAAGATAGGTTCAAATCGATTTAGGGTATGAACATAGTCTACTCTTTTGGGCATAACTCCCTCATTCGACCTCCAATTGAGGTGATTCTTAGACCAATAGATTCTTAAGATATGTATCTTTCTCTTCATAAAAATTTGTATTATTTGGAGTTGATTTGAGGAAGTTTGCATCAAAGTAAGTGAGAGGTCGGTTAGGAGAGCATGTTTGGGGTATGAGCACACTTAGGCTTTTTAAGCATATCTTGAGTTGTAGAACTCCGATTAAGGTGATTCTTGCTTCAAAACAAACTAGAGACTTAGAGTTACAATTTCTTTGAAGAAGTCAACTTATGATTTTGGTGATTGATTAGTGTGCGCTCACCACCATTGTGGAATGACAGCAAATGGCCTTCAGGGTTTCAAGCACAAGGTTCAAGATTCCGGATGTTGGGCTCCGGAACCGGGGTCCAACAAGGTTGCACTTGCACCCTCTGCAACGACACGTAAGTACCTTTATATAACCAACAAGTTCCTCCTACACCTCCGTTAAGTATCTGATCGGTGCCATCGTTTGATCTTAAGATCAAACCCTTGGAAGCTAAATCAAAAATAATTTAATTCCAAGGATTGCAATATAGGATTCAACCTCGAGTCGTCTCACTTAATCGGAGCCTAATGAAATGGACCTAAGCTAACCTATATGTCATAAAATGCAAGCGAAATTAGTAAGAAGAGGGTTTCAATTTTGAAAATATTAATGAACTAAACTGCATTGTAAAAAGCATGTAAAAAGTATTTTTTGGGTTTTGAAAATGGAAAATGGAAAGATTAAGACAAGTGATAAAATCCTCCTGAAAGTGAGCTTTGGCTATCATAGTTCAAAACTAATTTGATGGGATTAGAAATCACTAAGTTTGAAATGATAAACCTTAAAGGACTCTCTTTAAGTCTAGGATCTTGATTAATGAACTCTATTTCTCAAGATTCCATTAAGCGCTCTTAAGCCTTAGAACCTTAAAGGACTCTTTAAGTCCAGGATCTTGATCAATGAACTCCATTTCTCAAGATCCCGTTAAGCGCATCTTAGTGTGTGCGGTGGATTTGCCAATGTAATGGGTCAAATGAAATCTAGCATCAACTCAATATCAAACACAACTAGGCAGATAAAAGAGAATCAACAAGATCACAAATGGACATATATGAGACTTCATATATTTAAGCTCAAAGTTCTACATAAACAAATCTATAATACATTACATTGTTCAACACTTGATTAAACTCTAATCAAGCAAATCTAACTACAAAGCAATAAACCCTAACTCAGTAGTTCATAACAATGTAGTTAAATATGACAATGTAAACTACTAATCCAAACCACATATTGAATGTCCAACATTTGATTAAACTATAATCAAGTAGCTTCACTACAAGTTACAAATCCTAGACTTAGGCTTTCATAGATCTTAGCTAAACTACGGATTAAGCTACTCCCCTTTGAAACTCATTGAACTCTAGCCGTCGCTACATCTTCAAGAGATAAGAAATGCCTAACCACACATTGTAACCAGAGGCTTCGCAACTAGGAATGAATCCAAGCTACCCATGATGGAAGTCGACGGTGAAAATGGAAGAGAAAACTTATGCAAAAATTGTCCCTAGGGAACCCCGAAAAGAACCCTAGGTGGTGAGGTCGTGAGTGTTTTTCTTTTGTTCTCTCTTTACTCGTCTGTCTCCTCTCTCTATCTGACTGCTCTCCCCCTCCTAGCCAATGGAATATTGATGTATATATATGTCGGCACTCTCCACTCGTCCAAAATTAGGTTTCTTCTCAAAACGGGTTGCTAGGTCGGGTATGCACAGTATGAGAATTTTCCAATTTTAGTCCAAGTGCCCGATTGTTCGCCGCGGCGACAGGCAAGATGCGCGGTGACATACGCTTTCTGGATCCTTCACCGTGGCGAAATAATTAATTTACGCCGCGGCGAGCTTTTCCTTCATGGCAAGCTATTTCTTTGTTCCACTTTGGTTATACTCTTCTTGAATTGGATCTACTCCCCTCCAGACCTGCAATGAAAAATAATAATTTGTAATATCAATTGTCCTACAATTTAAGGGAGTGCAATTGTTAATTAATTATGACAATTTGACCCTCAAATCACATTAATTCAAAACAAGCACTCTTGGATCAAATTAAGCACAATATCAAATAAAAGGAGCCGAAAAGTATAACAAAAATCATGAAAATGTCAATAAATAATATAGCAAACTTGGGTTCAATCAGTGTCAAAAATGAGTAACTACTGTACTTCATTACTATTTACAATTTTTAGTGGCCTCCCTCAATTAATGCACTTTTACACCATTACTAACTAAAAAATGCTTTTTCAAGTCATCCTAAAGGTCTTTCATGTTATCCATATAGGTCAACATGGATCCTATAGTCGGGTCTATAGAAATCATGATCCAACGTACGAGCACCAAATTTGTGGTCCACTAATTGTCTATTTCATCTAAATCATCCACTGGTTTCTGCAAAATTCTATTAAGATTTCATCCCTTTCTCTTTGCCTTAAACGCATTTTGCATGGCCTTACACCACTCTTCATAATTTGATTCCCTTTTGAGAATCATCCCACAAAAGTTAATGTATTGTCTATAGGATGAAGATAGTAGGGCAACGTTGAATCCAACATTTTACTCTTCTTACCTTCTCTACTTGAACCCTCACCTTTCATATTACTTTCAGCCTCTCTCTAGTTGAAGATGACACTTAGCAACAAATAAACCACAACCAAGGCAAATGTAAGCTGGCATGTCTAAGCTATAAACATGTTGATAATAATGGCTTAAAGACCAACAAATCAACATGCAAGGCAAAGGCAAGGCATAACCAAAACTAGTTCAACAATTGTATAATGACTATCATCAATTGAGAAGTTGGAGACACTTAGGTGGCATTTAAGCACTTAGATTGATGATAAGAAATTAAGACTAGGCAAGGACTTAAGATTAGGCAGCTATTATAACCCTATCTGATGCCATAATAAATTTATAAGGAGAAACTATATTTATTTATTTATATCTCTAATGAATACATGCACGAATATACATCCTTCCAGACTCCTCAAATCCTCTGTCTCATTACCCTTGTCCCAATCCTGTCTTATTCTATCTTAGCATTCATTTACGTGGGATCTTAATGGGGCATAGGATCACCTCGCCCTTCCAAAACCACAAACAATCTCTTAAATATCATGTTAAGTATCTCCTAGAATCAAGCAGATAAGAGTGTATTCAAACTAACTCCTAAGTACATTAGTACATCCAAACTAACTCCTAATCACATTATGATATACCAAATATATTTACATAATATACATAGTACGGTCCAATACTTATATTATTAAAGACTCGAGAATGGTGAACAATAAAATAAGTCTCAAATTTTTTAACATTGAAACAAAGAGAGAGAGTTCAGAAATGGACTGATGATGTCAATAAAGAACATCTTCTTAGGCATGAAGATTACAACCCAAACAATAATCAATAGCGTAACTAACGATCTCATCGGTGGAAAGAACCTGGTGCAATCTGGGCAAAAGTGATGCTTAAAATGACTCAAAAGTTACTATTCAAAGTCAATCCTCTTATGCTTGTACTGATTGTCACCGTAAGTTTCTTTTGTTCTTTGTCTCTACCAAATCTCTTAATTGTGTTTTCTTTTGAATTGATTATGTATAAACTGAAAAACATATTAACTAACATGGATAATCAAATCAACATCGTTAACAAAGTGTCCAATAGCACATTATTTTTGTGAAATTAAAATTTTGACTATTTTATTATCACTTTTTAAAATTAAAGCTATAATTAAAAAATATAATAGAATTTGAAATTTTAATTAAAAAGATGATAACATTTAAAAACATTTAATAATTAACTCCGAAATAAATTAAAAGGCATAGGATAGCAGACCGGCACTTGATATCCATCTCGGAATTCCAGTTAATCTCCAATATTATAAATGACTAATAAATACGATAGCATCTTCAAATTCATGTCGGAATTTCAGCTAATCTTCAACAGAATTTTGTAAGAGAACTTTGCTTGATTTCATATGTAAATGTACAAAATTTCCTGATGCCATGGAAGAATGAAATAGTTAAGTTACAACCCTAAATTAGCCCAATAGTGTTGGAGCATTTCTGGAAACTTATTTTTACATGATTTTTCAGTTCACAGCATAGCAATTGCACCGACTAAAATTCCATCCTTCAGAATAAAATTCTTCATTGATTTTTATCAATAGCAAATTGTTGAACAGCTCGCCATGACAAACAGTCGTAGCAACCGTTACTGGTTAAAATTTATCCACAGAACATTGTGCAAAAACATAGAGATAGTGGTCAGTGATCTCTTATCAAAATGAACGAACCAGAGCCCTGAATAAGATGGACAGCGTACTTAATGGTAAATTGGTAATCCAAGGTACATTTGCTATCACTTTCCACGGGTATACGGTATACCCTTGTTCACTATTGAAGGTTCTCAAGACTTCCCGCCTGGAGCAGACTGCTATCATGCTGCACTCTCCCAGTGATCTCCAAGCACAGACCATTCGGAAGGCTCTTAGTTGCTTGCTTACCCTTAGCAGGCTTCTTAGTAGGGCCTGGATCAATAAAAATTGGTTGTATTCTAAGATTAGGGCTTGGCTTGATTCTGTTCACTTCTCTCTCTCTTTCATCAGGTGGTCGTAATATTCTGTTCTCTAACTTTAGTTCTGAAGCTTCATCTTCATTCACCAAAACCTGCAAAATATATGCATTTTCAAGATCGTGAATGAAACAAAACAAGTCAAAGATCCTGGACATGACAAGTTTTTGACAAAAAGGAAAACTTTGAGCAACCCGTCGTAATTTATAGCTCAACAGAACTCTGAAATGCAAAATTGGAACAGTTTGTGGAATGATCCAACTAGACATTACTTAGGATGAGTGTCTAGGCCAAGAAAGGTGTAATCAAGGTGCAAGTTCAACATGCAAAGAGAGTGATTTCGATTAGCCCCTAGAGCGAGAATCTATAAGAGAGGGTTGAGACTAGAGCGAGAATCTGTGAGGGAGGGTTAAGCCTTATGGCAGTGACTGAGGAGGACTTATTCTATGATAAACAAATGACTCTAAACAAGAATCTCAGGACAGCCAATCCTAAGCTAAGAAAAGTGGTACTAGGACCTTCAATTAAAGGTGTAAGATCCTCCCCCGTTCTAACCATCCTGAATAAGGAGTGGACAAACAAAATGCAGAACATATCAGAGATGTTGATACTTTTAGGGGAAAAGATGAGCGATGCTACACACAGGAAGGTTATGATCAAGTAACCTCCTATTTGATGCTTAGATAATAGGATAATATTGCAAGGTTGCTGACCAGTACCTTTCGACCAACCAAATCAAACGTCACAACTACTTTGCTTCGTTTGGCTTTTTCAGCTGCTTCTATCTCCTCTTGTTTCTTCTGCAAAAGCTCTTTTTCCTGAAACAAGAAGGCATTGACAGATGACTTTATGTACAGATATGAAAATGTGGTTACAACAATGTTACACTAACTTAGATACCTCCCTTGACAGCCAGCTGTTACCCTCAATCTCATAGTAATCACTTTGGTCATCAATAACAGTTGTACGTGCTGCAGCATTGCGGTCATACTCAACAAGCCTCTTTGCATACTCTTCAGCAGCTGCTTCAGCATCTGATACTGGAGGCAAATCTTCTTCGAGGCCAGCATATGTACTCCCTTCCTTTAACACAAGGGCACCACAAAAATTGCAAGGCCCCTCTCCTTCTTGTTCACAAACAATCTTGCCACATGACAAACAATTGCTCACCAATCTGTGTTGACGGGCTTGGCATGAACATGGCTTCCCTCGTTGAAATACAATTGAACCTTTAGCAGCTTCTGCAAGGGAAATTACTTTTCCAGTTTTCTTCTTCCTAGAATCAGTATGGCTTACTTTCTGGTTTTTCTCACTGATTTCAGTTGCAACTCTGGATTCTTGAGAACCAGTCGTTCGCATTTCTGAATTATGACTGGGAACTGCACCCTTTCTTGATTCAGCTTGATAATTGGAAACTGAAACATCTTTAGGTGTTCTAGAAGGTTTCTTGATTCCATTTACTTGCCTTGTTTCTATGGGTTGTTTGACATAGGTTTGGAATTTTGACGTTTGAGCAGCAGGTACACTACCACTGAGATTTGAATAACCTCGACGTTGTAAATATTCATCAATCACACTTTTTCCTGCTTCTTGCCCAATAATATTCTGCAAAAGGAGATAAAATGAGAACTTCAAACACAGACTTTGCCATTGCATACTATAAAACTCAAGTCAATTGTGATAGGAAATAATGCAATACTTTTGTTAGGACATATGTCTTTCACTACATCTCCATTACATGATCACAAGGTTTACAAGACTGCCAATCCATATTTCAATCCTTTTGACTAATAACTTGGGCAATAGAACAAAAAGTAGAAGCCAGTGAAAGAAACTAAAACATAATGATGCAGAAACCTTGCGTCTTTCAGGGGGTTCATCTACTCTGTAATAATTAATAAATAGAAAGCACAAACATAAGTGTGTTAATGCCTACTGGGACTGACTCTTGAGAACATACACTTGTAGGAAATTCTCTCAAGAAGCAACACTATTATGCCTACACCATTATTTGACAGGCTTTACACACTATTAAAAACCCGAGCTTGCTTCTGGTTCCATAAGCCTCAGAAAGCTTGTTACACAACTTTAATGAACTCGTCAAGCACCGAACGTCCTCATCAAGCAAATAGCTATTGAGGTAAGAGATACAGAATTGATCGTTGACAAGTCTACACTGAGGCACTCAGGACCCTATTAGATAGCTAATTGATGTCGATAAAACAGGAAATACAATCAGTAAAACAAGAACTAGCACTAAAAAAACCACAAAATTGAAATCAAGAAATGATTGTTGGATTGTATCATGCCAATAAATAAGTTACGGGGGTAACCAACAAAAATTATATCCCAAAATCGATGTACAAGCAAGAATCCAATCCATGTTAAATGAACCAAAGAATTGACACTTGAAGCAAAAAAAGAAAACTCCATTAACAAAAAAGTAATAATATCGAGATTTATACGGAGCCGGAGAAGAGTTACATCAAGATATTCCTTGGCGTCAAGGGGTTGAGCGAGCTCGCAATATGAGACCAAGCCAGAGATAACATCCCTATCCAAATCCAACCCATTCTCTACTCTCTTGCACAAATCAATCAGCGACTTCTCTAACCACTCTCCTGGTGATCCCATTGCCCCTCTCTCTCTCTCTGTTGCTATTTTCCTATAATTGTTCTATGATGTCATCACAGAAAAAAGAGAAAATAAAAAGTTGCTCTTGCTGCGATACAAATAAAAGTTGTGATCCCACGTAAAATCGGGATGAAAGCATTTTAATCGCCGATGGGCCAAACCGGGTAAGAGGATTTATGAACTTCGAGAACCTACTTAAGCAGTCGACGTGGGAGTTATTTAAGTAACTAGTTCTGAACCCTTAGCTTTGCACTGTTTACAAAGTAAATAATAAATTTTAATAACAAAATTGAAAGGAAAACAAAAGTATAAATTTAACATATTACATGTTATAAAAGAGTTTAGATCTTTTATGTAAGAAAACTATGTCTTATTCTATCCAAGATCAAAATGACATCATTGTCTTTTAAAAATTTCAAATCACGCCTTACTCTGTGCTACTTTTCTGTTAAAGTCAAGATGCCTACGAGCTTGACTTTGACAAAGAAACATGTTATTATAATAATATGTTGTGTTTTAACAAGAAATGACTTTTACACTTCCGAATTTGTGTTTCAACTTCTAGTATTTCCATGAATATTATTCTTTATAACATTATTAAATGTTTATTATTTCTGTACTTCTCGATTTTTACACTATTGGATTTTTAATAAAAATGTTTATTATTATTCATAACATTTTTAATAACCTTAGTATTATTAAGTGTAAATATATATATATATACACATATTATTTATTAATTAAATTTATTTCAATTATTATAATAACTGTTAAATATTTTATTAAATTACTAATTATTATTGTTAAATTTATTGCACAGTAATTATTAATAATCAGAAGAAATTTAATAATAATATTTTAAAGTTATTATACTAATGGAAATAAAAATAATAAATAACTATAATAATAATAACTAAATTTACACTATTCTTTCTCCTTTTTTCCTTAGCTTTCACGCACTCTTCTTGTTTTTCTCGTCTTCTCACGTCTTTCTCTTTTATTTTCCAAGTCCTATGATGTTTACTCTTCTTATTTTAAATAATACCACATTATGCTTGCTCTTCCCTTTTTACCCTTCATTTAATTTGTTCTCCCAATTTTTCCCCTTTTGTCCATCAACTACTAACATCTTAACTCCTTATTTTGATAAGGTAAATAAAGAAATTTGATAACACTTCCTTCTACAGAAATGTTCCTCTATGCCTTATGTTTCCATTGATACCAAAATCATTCAATTTGGTTCAGTAATTTGAAATATATACCTTAAACATTTTTGGGTTGTTCACAGTCAAAACAGTGTAATATGTAACATTTCCATCAAGAAATTCAATATCTTATAGACTGAATCACAATTCGACTTTTTCATATGATTTGTAGCTCTACATCTCTAATTTACTCCAAATTAACAATCGTCTCATTTGGATCTCTATAGATCAATATATCATCAAAATACTGAAGTATGTTCAGTAAAACATCCAACTCATATTCTTCAAACCGAACCCCTTACTTTCATTCAATCAATCTTTTCAAATCAATTAATAATGCTACCAAATTTTGTAGAGAGGTAGAAAAATGTCTTAGGAATTCATTGCTTCAAAAATCAGGTCATTTGGATATCGGATGAAGAAGTTATAGCCAAAAAACTATCGGATGTTCATCAGCCTTTCAAAACTTCAAAGTCGCTATGGTGCAATTGCACCGTAGCAACTTTCGCTATTCAACCTCCAAAGTCACTGTCGTGCTTTTTCACGACGATGCTTTTTGGCTAACTCTCAAAGTCGTCGTCGTGCTTTTGCATTACGGTATTTTTTGGCCTAAAATCTTAAAAGACTTTTCCACTTCTTCTTCTTCATAGACATCTCAACTTCTAAACCCCATAACTTTTGATCTCGAACTCTAAAATTTACAAACTTTATATCAACGAAAAGACACAAGAAATATCTACAACTTCTATGAAGACATTTTATCAAAATCCTTCTAGATTAGTACAAAAAAAATCATAGAAGGTTTAGATCAAAATTTCAACACTGTCACTATTCATTCCCAGAAAATTTTTAGACTTCCATTTTTTTTTTCAAAATCTAACACTTTTATTTTTATTCTAGTCTTTCTACTCCATTTCAATCAACTCATTCACCATAATTTCATACTACTCCAAAATATGCAAG
>JAOQMR010000006.1:24003848-24018881 GCA_027563865.1 Erythroxylum pelleterianum | reverse complement strand
TCGGGAAAGTCCCGGGAACAAAAATTTTTGTTTTCCGCTGCCTGAACATGTGATGTTCCTCCCGGGATTTTCCTACACAAAGGAGACATGTGCTTTATGGTGGGAATGACACCTAGCATCAAATGAGTTCAGCTAAGGTAGAAGTGTTTCTACTGGTTAATCTATCTCTTCTTGCTCAATCACCACCGAAACTATCCCTCTCCTTCAGCTCTGAAGTTTTGCTGCAAATCTATGCATTACCACTCCAAATTCTTAGCCAAATATTGCATGAAGGAAGTAGATTATGTTACCTTCTATGTCGTCTTTTTGGTGCTAAGATTTACACCTTGATATTGGACTTGTGTTGATTGTATGAAGGGTTTGATTGGTTTGTTCTTTAGAGTAGGAATTTGAAGTTAAGAAGATAAGGGAATGCTAAACTTGATTGCATATTATAATATGAATTATTTGATGTTTGAATTGGATAGAATATGTATTGAATTGATGTTGAATTGAGGTCTGGAACATGATACTTGTTTGATAGCTTTTGCTTTGGATGTTGATACCTGAAAGATCATGAATTGTGAGCTGCCTTATGAATGATTTTTTAATTGGTTTGGACATGAATTTAATGAGGTACTGAAGCATGAATAAGGTAGAACTGAAGTGAAATTGATAGACTTTGGCGAAGGTGTGTTGAATGGAAGTGAAGAAGTCAAGTTTTGGAAACAAATTGGTGGTTGTGGATGAGTCAACCTTCAGTTCACTCATCCCACGATCGTGGGATGTATAAGGCTTATTCCCACGGTCGTGGGAAGTACTTAGGAAGGAGAAAATGTTGGTTTTAGAAAATTGTCGAACTATATAAGGTTAAGGTACTTAATAATGGTTTAAATGGACTTAATTAAGGTTGAAAATGAACCTAGATGATGTTAGATTAATTGAGTAATAGTTAATTTAGTTATGGATTGTTAATTGAGGTAATTACTTAAAGAATGTGTCGGTAACAAAAAATGTGTCTAATGTTGAAATGTATGGTTTGCTCAAGGATGAATGTGTCCTTATGAATACAAGTGTATTTCAAAAGGTTTAATTAAATATGATTGTTTATGAATTAGAAATTTGTGTGATTATATGTAATGTGTAAATACATAATGCATTTAATGATACATTATTGCAATTGTTTATGCTCATAAGTTATGTTAAGTTTGTTTGGATGTACATGTATATGTTCAATTTGAGAAAATTAGAATAAAGACATATGTTATGCACTACATTGTTTACATGTGATTCTGAAACCTGAAATGGTTTGTTTTAAAACTCCCAAATCCTAGTTGTGGGTAAATAGGCAAGCCTAGAAGGGTCTGCAGCTACTTCTGTGACAGTAAAGTGTCTCCTGATATTGACACGTCAATGTCTCCTAATATTGACACTTTGGTATCTCTTATTACTGAGACATAAGTCTCTCATGTTCTGTGATACCAATCATATGTATCTCCTGTTCTGGTCCAGTTACCCATTTCTATAAAAAAGGGTTAGTAGGCTAACTTATTTTGTATTATGATACATGTTTAGTTTTGATATAAACAAGTTCTGATCTGATACAAGATAAGCTCTGATTTGATATAAAACATATTTTGATCTGATACGAGTCATATTTGATTTGAAAGGATTTTCTCCTATTCTAATATTCAATTATGATACTTGTACATTTTTTCTGATATTTATGAGTTTAGTTTTGATGCAAGAATGTTTTATATTGATGAATCATATTTTTTTAGACATAATGTTTGGATTACTCTATAATATGAACAATTAAAGATTGTTGTGATATGAGTTGAATATGTACATATGAATATTAGACGACTGTTAGAAACAGTCACCATTATACATTATGTTTAGTTATTCCCTACTAAGCTTTGTGCTTATCACGGTGGTTTGCCTCTGTGTAGGTTCTGATAAGAAGATTTAAAGACTGGGACAAACTGTAGTGGCCAAGAAAAATGTGTTCTATTTTGGAAGTTGTTTTGTTTGAGTTCTTTGTTTGTGTTTAAGTTTGAGTTGTATTTCAATGTAATGAGACATGGTGTATTTTGTATGTTGTTTAATGGTTTGTAATAACCTTAATACATGATGGATTTTAAACTTATGGAATATATTTGGAATAGTATAATATGTTTGATATGTTTTGTTTATAACAACATCTAATGATATGTAATGTATGTTTGTTTGAGTTTCTGGAAGTGCTTTAGATTGTTAGACATGTTTTAGTTCTGTTTTGTGTGGCATTTGTTTATCCTCCCAGGGGGTATGTGTGTGTTACAGTTTATAAGAGGAAGAAGTATAAACGAAAACGTGTGAAACCCTGTTGCAAAATATTAAAAAAAACATATTTTTTACATTTTTCTAAAGCTTTTGTGGGTTTTTATTTTTTTAAATGATAATAATATTCAACCATAAATATTTTAATGACTTGTTTATTTTTCTATGAAAACCACAACAAAAAACAAGAAAAAATTGAAACAAACAAGCCCTTAACAAGATTCTTTGTTAGGATGCTTTATTATTATTTTTTATACATGTTCAAATTTTAATTCTTTTTAACTTTAACTTTAAAATTTTGTAATTAATAAATATCTAAATACAATTAAAAAAATTAACATTCTTCACCTTAAACAAATATTAATAATTACGTATATATAATAAGAAAAATAATGAAGACTAAGAGAATAAAACTTATATTAGTCGACCTTTAAGATCATTTAATTCAAACATAACGAAAGTTCATTACTTGATCCCGTAAAACTTTCAATCACCAAATGTATCAAAAACATGTATAAAGTGCATTATAGAGCTAATATAATCACGTGTATGTAATAAACTTACTAACATGAATGAGAAAATGGAGTGTCATAAACAACAATATTACTTGTATGATTTGTAAAGTAATATATCTCTTTTGTCAATATTAATTTCTCTTAAATTTATAAGAAAATTTTTCTCTTGGTCAATGTTAAACTGTATTTTTTATATTTATTTATATATATATATATATATATATATATATATTTCATCTTTCTATATGCTGAATCACGTTAAAGAAAACCTTTATAGGGTTAAAAATTTATCTCATAATATATGATACAACTTGTATATGAATATATCTTGAGATATCTTTATGTGTCAACAGACATAGTATCATGGTCAAACTATACACATGCACAATTACTAATATTATGCTTAAAATTGAAACAAATCTTAATGCTTACACATGTATTATGATAGCGTAAAATAATATGTATAACTGAGAGCAAAATGATGATCATCAACATATATAAACAATTAATGTTGCCATAATACATGAAAATATAATTGTATTAGGAGTAAAAATATAATGATCTCTAGCAAACAGTGTTATGGGACTTTAACAAACCCATATTGCAGACATGTCTCTTAAAATGGCTAGACAAAGTCCCTTAGTTAGTAGATCAACCAACATATGCTTAGTTAAAATGTGCTTCATAATGATGTCAACATTTTATACAAGTTTCTTAATGGTAAAAAACTTGACCTTAAAATACATAGACATTATAACATTCTTGTCATTACCCTATAATATTCTTGTTTTTATTATTAAATAATATAATAGAAAGATCATTATAGTACAATCGGAAGGTCTAGGCACCGAATCATCCATAAACAATTAAATATTAAGTTTCTTTACCAAATTTCCTGTGAAATAGTTCCATAGCATCTAATAAACTCCATATGCATAGTTGAAGAGGTCACAAGTGTCTACTTAAAACTTTTCCATAAAATAGCACCATCTGTTAACATAAAAATGTGACCTAATATAGACTTCCTATCATCTAAACACATAGTAAATATAACCAATAAGGTTTAAATCATTAACTCCTTTTAATGTCAGTATGTATTCCTTTATTCCCTAAAAATATCTTAAATTTCATTTGACTACATTCTAGTGGCTACTTATAGGTTAGATAGATAACTACCCAACAGTCCAAAAACAAATGCAATGCTTAGTCTAGTGGACACTGAGCATACATTAGACTACTAATAACACTATAATAAGGAATGTTCTTTACGGCTTCTCTTTTATTTCATTTTTTGGAAACTATTCCAAATACAATCTCTCTTCATAAAAGATTAATGTTGCACGAGGTTTACAATTCTCCATTTTAACTCTTTGTAACACTTACTCAATTTATGTTTTTATAAGAGACCTAACTAGTTTTGAGACATGTTTAGGTGAATCTGAATACTAAGGGCAAAAGATGTCTCACTAAGTTCATTCATGCCAAAATGCTTGGCCAACATTTACTTAACCTCATATAACATAGTCTAGTCATTTGATGTAAGAAATTCATCATACACATACAAAAGTATAAAGATAATCACGCTTCCTTTGACCTTGTAGTACATGCATCCTTTAACTTTAGTCTCTATGAAGCCAAATGAGGTAATCTTCAGGTGCCACTATCAAGAAATATGTTTCAATACGTATAAAAATTTCCTCAATTTAAATACATATAACTCTTGTAATAATCACAGAACCCTTAAGGTTGTTTCATGTCAACTTCCTTATAAAAGGTCTCCATTTAGAAAAGTAGTTTTGACATTCATCTAATGTAGTTCCATATTATAATAAGCTACTATTGCCATAATCACTCAAAATGCATTAGAGAAGGTAACATTAAAGTCTATTCCTTCTTCAAGTGAAACCTATGACTTCAATCTAGCTTTAAACTCTTCATCTTTACTTTGAGAGTCATTCTTGGTATTTTTATAATTATGAGATAAATCTACAAGCTCACATACTAGATTATGCTGGACTACCTCATCCCTCATTTCATCACATCATAACTCAATATGAGGATTAGATATAGCATTTGAAAAAGTAACTACATCTATAACATGACCTATATCATAGTCATTTTCACCTAAATAGACTATTTATTGAGATGATATTACGGATCTCCTTACTTTAATAAATCTTTTTAACTAAATTAGTTCAGGTTAATCTTGATCCATAAGAACTACATTTTGTAATTGTGTTAGTTCTTATTCTTATACTAGAGTGGCACTAAGTACAGGATCCACTAACCTTAGCTTAATGGGTGAAGGATATGAAATAGCAGTTGTATTAACTCTATTGTCATCTGAAATATGAGAAGACCACCTTCATCATAAACATCATATTCCAAAAGCTTAGCTATTTATGATTCTATAATTATGGATCTTTCCTCTTCATAGTAAAATCTATAACCTTTATAATGGTCAAGATAACCTAAAAAATATTATCAAGTTGAACAATAATTATTAAGATTATGCAGATGTACTTTAATAAGGTAACCAAATACACAGAGATGAGTAAGGCTTAGTTCTACCCTTTCCAAAGTTTAAAAGGTGTCTTTAATATCGACATGTTATGGCTTCACCTTAAAAGTAACCTAAAAGGTTAGCCTTGTTATATACTCCTCATCATATCCTTTAGTATGCGCTTTTGCCTTATGACCACACCATTATGTTCAATAATACCTGTTTTAGTGAACTAAGTCACCATTTCACATGATTCTAAGTATTTGTCAAACTTTTTCTTGTCATAAAACTCCATGCATGTTATAATACTTACCTATATGATCATATTTGACAATTGTGATTGATTTTTCATATTAGTTCTCATCCTTAGTCTTAAAAATCTTGAATTTATTAAGAACTTCAGATTTTTATTAATCAAGAAGATATAACCATAATGAGGGTAATCACCAATTAAAGTCAGAAAATATCTAGAATTACAAATAATAAATGAATAAGGGCCATAAATAATAGTATGAATAATTTTTAGTAAACTATGAGTTGACCTCCTTTTCTTTATTTTGGTCAGTTTGTCCCTATAATGATTAATACATATCTCTAGATCATTATAATCCAAATTTAGAAGAATGTTATCATTAATCAATATTTTAACTCTGTCTATAAAGATGTGGCCTAACTTTTTATGCCATAATATGTATGATTTATCTTTTATCATAGGTCATTTACAAATAACTTTATTCAATAATAGATTAAGAGGTATAAATATCATTAGGGGTTAGACATATTTTATATAAGTCATACAATAAGAAAGTTGTATCAACATGAAGTTTAAAACTAGTATCTAAATTCAAACAATTAACTCTAACAGAGACGATATCAACTTCTTCATTATGGCTAACCATTAGTTTACAATCATCTTTAGTCGGTTGCCTTTATAATACGAATCCCTATATTACGAAGGCAATATAAATAAAAGCCCAACTATCTAGCAACTAGAAACAAGTGGTTATAATAATATTAGATTTGTGAATAGCACAAGCTAAATGAGTTACCTTATAGTTTTTGTTTCCCTTTCTAGATTTTATATTTTATGAAATCATGTTTTTTATGTCCCTTATTTTTAAAAAAGAAATAACGTATACTCCTTTTAACATCTCTAGGGTCTTTTACAGTACTAGTATGTTTGTCACGACCCAAAACCACATCAGGCACATGACAACCCCCGCATACCCAGGCTAAGGATACTCGTGATACCCTTAACTCGACTATGCAAGGCTAACTAAATATCCTTTAAAAACATTTGGACAACACAACGACTGTATTTTGAAAATTCCAAAACTCAATTAAAATACCTATAAATCAGTTTTAAACGCACTTTTATATTCACATTTAAAACTTTACCACAACTTCTGGACTTTTAAGTCCACTCAAGAGCAATCTTAACAGCAGTGCAAAAGGTTTATATATAAGTTCATTTACAAACCACAAGACAGTCAAAAGTTAATTTACAAAATCATAAAGCATATCAACATAACCAACTTAATAAAAATAGTTCATAAGCCACTATACAACAAAAGTACAAAGCAGAGACTACCACCCACGTGCAGTAATTCCCTGAAAATGTCAAAAGACAGTACGATACACTCAGAGCTTCAAGCTTACCAAATTAACTTGCATGATTGGAAAAGCGAAGAGGGTGAGTACACTATGTACTCAGTAAGTAGGAGAAACATATATCACAAGCAGAACCTGATACACACCAAGACGGTCTAGATAACCAAAGGATAGGTTTTTTTACACATCTAGCATACACATAACCACCTATGAAGTGAACATACATGACATAGAAACACATAGGCCTAGCCTATGACTCAACATATACTAGTGAGCAACCATATAGGCCTAGCTTATTAATCACTCATCTAGTGAACATAGGTTCCAGTTCTGTTACATAAAAGAAGAAAAGCATCACATGTATAAATCAAATTTCGTTAGGAAACAAAATCTTAGAATAGGCCAAAACAATCATATGTATCGCCACTAGTCGGCAAAATTAACATGCACACCTACCGATTCCCAATGTTGGCTCGACTTTCATTCGTGGTTGAGTCCAGACTATAGTCGACAAGAGTATTATGACCCTAGGTAATGACCTTGTCGGTGACCAGATCTCTAAGTATACAATCACCCACAAATCCCATAGAAAGGTGTCGATACGGGGACTAGACTTTTATGTACCAGCGTTAAGGGTATGGAGGTCGCTTAATCTGTTATGCCTAGCACACGAAGGGTCAATCGTTACCTCACTAATAACAAAAGTCATATACAAATATTAATTACTAAAATCAAGTAAGGCACCATGCCTTTTGCACCGATAAAATGGAACCTTGCCATGGTTTTAAGCCAAAAGAGAACATAGACACATAGCATACATGACTCGATTATGCATATGTAAGTTCCAAAACATTGTTTCATGCAATAAAAGTCATCTTTTACACTCCAAGTACAAAGTTGTTCAAAAATGTAGTTTTAAAAAATAAAACGTTGTCCTTTAGACTTCAAGTGCAGGTTTAATGAAAACAATATCATTTCTCAAAATACGTAATAAAAAGATCAGTTGCACTCCAAGTGCAAAGATTTATTCAAAACAATGTCGTTTATTAAATACACAAGTATACTAACATCTATTTGAGATTCAATTCTACTATGCATTACCTAGGTTCAAAATTCATATACAAGTCATCATGCATGTCTTAGGATGTCCTAATCTTATTTGAGAGATAAGGTTTCCCCAACTCACCTCAAAAGAAGGTTTACACTCCCTTGACTTCAGCAATCCTTGGTACAAGCTCTTTGATCCACAACTCTGAGCCTTTATATATACAAATATACAATGTATTTACTACTTAAACATGTATCTCATATTCATACACCACCACAACCAAATTCATCCTTAATCAATCATTATAAATGTTATTCTAACATATGGCAATAGGTCAATAATTCACTTACTAATTCAACTTAATGTCTCCTTAACCATCAAGTTAACCTCACCTTATGTGCAATGTTTACATCCTTTTCTTCCTAAAATTCCTTTATGAACAAGCTATCCTATTATAATCATAACTCCCTCTAAAAAATTCAAATGCCATGATTCTTGTGCCCCACAAAACTAGACTTCCATTAGTCTTAATATATCCAAAAATTACACAAATAACATCTCCTTTTAAAACATAATCTCCATCCAAATTATATCATGTTTTTGGTAAGAAACAAACTGGCAACCAATACTTAACCCTTAATAAATCATTATCAATAGATCTCCTAACAAAACCATTTCTCAGAAGCATTAATAAGACATCAATAATCATTTTTTTATGTTTTATCTTTTCACTAATTCAGGCTCTAAGGTCCTCACAAATCAGGAAATAATACAAAGTTCCTACACAGGGGTCTATCACAGGCAGTATTAGGGAAACAAGCATAACTCGAGCTCTAGTCACTATTTTTTCAAGACACTTTCATAAAGGTCAAGTTAAGACCTATATCTACAACTTTCATTCTTTGAGTTTCTTTAAATTCGTGCTCTAAGAATATGAAAGATAGGTCGAAAGAGAAAGATGAAATTGAAACCAGAATTTCAACTTGATAACTTCTTTCCTTCTCCTCTTCTCTTCCCTTTTTTCTCTCCTACTCTTCTCATTTTCGTTTTTCTCCCTCTTCTAACCTTATGACTGACCTTCACTCTCACTTATATTGTCTTTTTCATCAATTTTCTCTAAAAAATTTAAAGGAAGTCAAACTAATCCATATGTTACCATTCCATTGGTCCATGTGTCACCATTCTATTGGTACATATGTTATCCTTCTATTGGCCCATATGTTACTATTCTATTGGTCCATGTGTCACTTACTTTAGGCTCCACATGTCACTTATTTAAGCCCCTATATGTCACTACTTGTAAGGCTATACATTTCACCAATTGTAAGGCTACACATGTCACTAATCGTAAGGCCATATATGTCACCATTTGTAAAACTACACATGTCACTATTTTATTGTTCCACATGTCACAAGTCTAAAGTGCGATTTGTCACAAACTTAAAGGGCCACTTGTTGCAATTATACTCAAGCCACCTGTCATCCATTTAACTGAGTCATTTGTCACTTATTTCCAATGCCACATGTCACCATTTCATAGGACTAATTAACCTAAATTCCCATGTATCAATTTGTATTGCTCTTTAACATTTTTCTTAGACTAGATGCACATATCACCTCATAAGTTACTCAATTGTAACAATAAATTCCCATTTCACTAATTATAATCTATCAATTCATGTTAATAGTAAATCAAAATGCAAAACATTAGGAATGCACATTCATTTTCGTTCCATACCCTGAAATATGTCAAGTGCATATACTATATTGCAATGTTTTCTAAATCATGATTCATATATGTATACGAATATTATGCATATGAATGAAATGCACCTCATAAATTCTTAAATGAAATAACTCATGTGACTCAATCTAATAGTTTAATCTCTTAACAATTTTAAGAGGCAGGGTATTACAATGTCCCTATTATCTAGGTGGAGGGCTTTTAAGAGCTTTACCTTTAAAATTTTTAGGCTTAGCTTTTGATTTTTCTTTAGTATCAATCAAGGCTATCTAACTGGAGTTCTTTTGTTTTTCCTCTTCCATAACACAATGGGTGATCAAGGAGTTTATAGCCTAAGCTTCATCATGAGAATAGTAAAAAGTAACAAGAATGCCAAACTTTGAAGGAAGAATATTTAATGCTTAATATACAATACAGGTGTTAAGAGTAACAATATTTAAGGCTTTAACTTACTTTAAATGTATAACTTCTGGACAATATATTCCCTCACTCCATGTACCCTTATGTATCTCATGAGAAATAATTCTCTCAAAATAATACCAATCTAAAGCATTGGAAGATACTTTATACCTTTGAAATACGTTATTAAGAATATCTTTAGTTATGTTAGTTTCAAGAAGTCCATTAAGCAAATGATTCAGAATCGACCTCTTTATGGTCAAAAAACACTTCCTATTTAATTGTTTCTAGGCTCTACAGACTACCTTATTAGCCTCCATATTAATAGATATGGAAACATGTGTTATCCCTAATCATGACATATTAATGTTATCCATCTCCAAGACAAACTCCACATCCTACTTTCATTTTTTAAAATTGAAACTAGTTAGGGTTTCAATTAAGACACTATTATTGTTTACAGAAAAGGTGTCTACAAAATAAATATATATATATCATCAATACAAATGAAAGACAATAATGATAATAAAAAGCCATAAAAATAGCCACCTTGAGCATCTTATCTAATATATCATGAAACACTTATTGACAAAATACATAATATATAAGGATATGATCTCCATATAAAAGCCATTGAAGTACACTCTATCAACTCCTATGATTTTACTGCTCATGGGTGTATCGATCACTTAAGTAATGACTATCCCATATTAAATTGCTCTATACACATTTCAAAATTCCATATAAGATAAGCACCTATGATCTAAATAAACAAATAGAAAATCAAAGACATCTCTCGACATGTAAGTAAAAGAGTTCAAATACCAAATTGAAAGGTCATTATGGTGACTACATTCTTAATAACATTTGAAAATTTTCATAAGCATAACAGATATACCTATATATTACCTTATATTTTCTTGTATGGGTATAAACATGTGAAAAACTTACTTATATAATGCAATATCTTGATGCACCTACTCAATGTCATATAATAGAGTTGAAAAACATTATCAATAAACTTTATTTAAGATTTCTCAACAAAAAGTTTCTTACAAGTGATCAATCAAGCAATATATGACAATAAGTCAACCATATGAGATAACTAAGAACATATATCGCCTATATTAATCAATTGTATGAAAATTTACTCAACTAAAACTTTTAGCCATCCTTAATTGGTTTAGCCATCCCCAAACGATAGAAATATTGACCTTAATCTGTTTATCATTTTGCTTTCTGTTATTGTTTATAATCTTGGTCTGAAAAAAACCACCGAACCTTTAAAGATACAGTCTTGGATGTTGGGAGCATTAACACCAGAGTGTTTTTTCAAGTTATGGAACATTTCAGTTCAAACACCGAGGGAAGATAGTCGTTAGCATGGTCTGTTTAGTTTTTTCTCTAATGTTTTGTTTTACAAGTTTTGGATCCAGTTCAGGGCAGTTTGGAGGTCTCAAGAGGAGAAGATTCCTTTGAAGTTTCTCCTCCTCCTCCTCCTCCTAGTTTTCCTTTAAAGCCTCGGTTTTTTGATTACAATGAAGACCTTCTTTATTTCCAACAGAGTAGGACATCCAACACCAGTTCAGAAGTTTCAGTTCAAAGTCCTTTTAGGGTTAAATCTGTGAAGATTTCACCTTGATTGTTTCTGGTTTTGTTTGCCTGCCTAATTGCTTTTCTGGTTCAACTTGTTAGTATGTTTTGTCTAGTTTTGTTAATGTCTTCCCATTCTAGATTTTTTCAAGGATTTCCTTGGGTTGAAGGCTTATTTAGGTCATGGCTGTAGTTTTTCTGTTGCGTTGTGCAGATTTAGTTTTCTAGTTTTATTCCTTTAATTAGTTGTCGTTGTAGAGGCTTTTTCTTGTTTTCTTTGTTTTTATTTGTTTAGTTTTGTTTCGGCAGTGAGACTTGCTTTCTTGGGCAGTCTCTTGTTTTGTACAAAATTCTTTTCCTTTTGATTAATCAAATTTTTTGATTTATCAAAAAAAATTGAAACTTTATTTAAACTTTTTAAAGATGTTGTTGTTGTAGTAAAAAAATTTAAAATTAAGCTTTATACACCTATAAGACCTAAAAAATGATCTAAAATAACTTAGAGAGACCATTTTATAAATTTTAAAATTTTGAAACATTTTATCTTATAATGTGTTGATGTGAACACACCGACACCGCAGGTGTAGGTGGGGTTGCCAGAGCATGCGCTGCATATGCCAATCCATTTTATAATAATCTTATTATACCCTATTATATAATAAGGTGTCATTTTACTCACTGGACTTTGGCCATTCTTTATTAGACCATTTTATTGGCATTAGAGAAATGGATAAGGATGCACTCATGTAAAGGTGTAAACAGGTTTGTAAGCAGACATTTATATCTAACTTGTACCTTATCTTGCGAACTTGATATGCTAATTTAGAATACAAGCGATTGCTTAAAATCTATTGCCTATAAAGTGCTGATTTATATTATACTATGCTTATAATCAAACAAATGTTAGGTGTTTTTTAATGCTTAACCATATGTATTTGTTATTATACTATCATTCCATATGGCTTTCTCTTGAGTTAGAGAGATGGCTTTATTATTGGCTTCTAAAACAAATTTGTACTGTGGGGAAAATGTTCAAGTTGGCTTCTCAGGCATCAGTGTTATTTAGTCAAGTTGTGAGATTGAGGGAGTAGAGTATCAATTCACACTTCAAATATTTTGTTTATAAATTAAAAGTTAAACTAAAATTCAATAATCTTGCATAATGAACATTACAGTTTTTAGAACTTGCCTCCTAATACAACTCCTTCGGTGTAGATGATGTTAGCTCTACTGGTGGCTTGAATTAGCTCTTCTTCCCATACATACGGATTTTAATTCCAATTTGCATTTGGATAAGAGGGGGAGTGATGTTAAAAGGCTTAATACAAGTCTTATATGGTTTATATATATGAAAAATGATTCATAACCTTAGTTTTAGGTTAAATATAAACTCCTTATGTATAAAACGGTGGTCTTTAAAAGTAAGAAAGCGTAAAATTTAACAAAGGGAAATTTTCTTGTTTGTGATATGCTCTCTTCTAATGCAAATTGATAGAAATAAACTATGACAGCTTATATTATTTTAATTGCTACTTAAGAAGATGTTTTAGAAACCGTGGTTTAAACTTGGTTCTGTCTAATTTTGATGGGGCTGGGCGCTGTTACTTGGATCCATGAAGTTGTTTGGCTTCAACTAAGGAATACCTGCAAAACAGTAAAGGCACACCGGGGGTTGACTACCGGTAGGCCCCTCCGACGCTCAAGTTAGTCTTTTTTGTGAGGGTTTTGGTGGCTATGAATAAAGAATGCTAGGGTTCTAGAGTCATACCTTTTTCATAATGAGGTAATGAATTTATATAGTAAATACCTGTGGGAATTAGGTCAACGCCGAGGAATGGGCCGATCGGCCCATGTGTCGTTCTGAGATTGGGCTTAGGCCTAGCACGACTGACCCAGTCATAAGCCCCCTACTCCTCGAGTCCGATCGGGGGGAAGGACCGATGGAGTATATGAGGGTTGTGTGGTTCGTATGTGTGATAGCTCATTAATTATGGCACGTGTTCTCTGACGCGTTTTCAAAATTTGAAATGAACGGTCGCGTTCTTTCAACTGCTGCACCGCTCTGGGTCCTGTCTTTTCAACTGCTGCGCCACTCTGGGTATCTAATAACCCTAAATTGCACGGCTCAGATTTAGCCACAAGTCCGACTTCGATTAGTACGCCCGTTCAGTTGATCTTGGTGATAACTACTCGGGGTCGACAGACTTCCATCACTCTCACTTTTTGTTTTGCGTATTCAGTTCTCCAGCGTTCTCTCTATGCTCTATCTCTTCGCTTGCAGTCATCGAAATTTCCCTTTCATCACCGTCTACATTCTCAACTTCAGTCACCAAACTAGGTACGTTCCTTCTTCTTTTCTCGTCCTGTAAGTTTCCTTTTTCAATAACCATGTCGTCGACTGACCCTAAAGATGAGCTTAGACTTAGGGATGAAGCCACCTTCCCCTCTCCTTTTTCATCGCCTCCTCGCCAGCCTTCACCACGGGCATCCACGGGTCTCAGCGAAGAAGTAAGTACGGTCCAGAAGGAACTGGCTGTCTGTTGGACCCCGTTTCCGAAATCCAACTCTTAATCATATTCCATCATACTTGAACGTGGTTACTTGAAATCTCTTCTTGCTCTGATACCATAAATGTCGGAACCCCACCCTGGTGTGACACGTGTCCGACGTCCCACGTGACATCTGGACGCGCATTTCACTTACTCCCGAACGAATCTTGATAATTTCACACTAACCTTCCTTAATAAAATTGATCTACTTAGGGTCCTCGAATAAATCCGAATCCTAAGCTAAAATGAGATTTCAGGTCTCTAGATGAATTAGAATCAAAAATCTCCTCAATCGGATCTCTATCGATCGAGAAATCGCCTAAATACGAAATTATATACAAAAATCTCTACACTTGACTCTTTCCTCTCTAATCCGTAAAACCGCAAACTCAAACCCGAAAGTGTTAAATTTTTCATAAAAAGGGTAGAAAATTTTTTTAGAAAATCAATGCTTCAAAAATCGAGTGAATCGGAGGTCAAACGAAAAAATTATAAGCGAAAGAGTGAGAGGAGACTAAATTGGAAAAAGAAAAGAATCAGAAAATAAAATAAAATAAAATAAATGAAAACCAGCAGCAGCAAATGGAGGCTCGCGATCTCGAGCGTGCTCGCGATCGCGAGCCGCTCACGGTCGCCTCGCGAAGGTGCGAGTCCAAAAAATCTATAAATATTTTTTTAAACAACTGAAACTTTAAAAATTCATAACTTTCTACCTAGAATTCCAAATTTTACAAACTTGGTGTCTATAGAAAGCTAAAAGAAAATGCTAC
>JAOQMR010000006.1:23974302-24003748 GCA_027563865.1 Erythroxylum pelleterianum | reverse complement strand
TAAATAGACAAGTGCACTTGCTAACGGAAGGGATCACTACAAACCCAAATAATCATGCATTTTCACATCATTCACACATAATTTCCTAACATGACATTTTTCCGAAATCACATAATCCAATCTTTTTCATTTGTCAAACAATTTTACAAACATTTTCATATGTATTTGCATACAAAAGACATCTAATACAAGTTCAAATCATCATAAATAACAATTCATTTAAAACTTGCAAGTCATCGGAAAGCATTTAATGTTATTTAATTCAAGACAATTAAGTAGCTTATTAACTCAAATATTAAAAAGTCACCCACCTTAAATCCTTAAGCTTTACCCTTGGACCAATAACCTTTCCTCTAATTCCTCTTGCCTTTTTTGTCCTTCATCAAAACACAAGAATTCAACCTAACATAAGTTGTCAAAAATTGACAATTCTAAGGAACGGAAAACATGAACTAAAAACCTATATAACCTTTCCTAAGCCATTCCTAAGCCATTAAAATTAAAATCCCTCTCTTATTTCCAAAAATTTTTCGAAATTCTCTTACCTTAGAAATGACCCACGAATTTCTCTTCTTGCTTTTTAATGGAAGCTTTAACTTTTCCCTTTCCTTTTTCTTCCAAGGAAACTCTCTCAAACACTTTCCTAAACTAAGAAAGAAAGAAAGTCTCTCCCTCTCTTTTCTTTGTAAGTGTCGTGAGCTTCTCTTTATTCTTTTCTTCTTGAAGTTTCGTGAGTCTTCCTTCAAAAGACTTAAGTCATTTACTTCTTAACTAAAACCTAAGCCTAAAACTACATAGTTTTACTAATCCCCCTCATCTTTTACTAGCAATTTTTCGTAACTCCCACCTAACCATACGACACTTCATTTGCTTCTTCTCTTTTTGATTCCTTTTTGTAAGTTTCCTTCATCTAAAACGACAATGTTTCTTTCTTTCTTCTTTTTCCTAATCAATTTCATAGCTTTCCTCTTCATTCACGGCAACAAGGCTTTTTTCCCTTTCATTCTTCTTTTAATT
This sequence comes from Erythroxylum pelleterianum, assembly GCA_027563865.1. Lineage (NCBI taxonomy): Eukaryota > Viridiplantae > Streptophyta > Magnoliopsida > Malpighiales > Erythroxylaceae > Erythroxylum > Erythroxylum pelleterianum. Next base: position 24,002,731 of record JAOQMR010000006.1, on the reverse strand, counting down.
TCCATTAAAAGATGAAAAAGTCCTTCCTTAAAAGCCTTAAGCCTTAAACACATAAGTAAACTTCCTAATTTACCCTTAATTCATATAATTCTTTTTAATACTAACAATTTATCAAAAATCTAATTTAACTAAATCCCTTCATTTAAAAACCATAACCTAAGCAATAAAATCCTCAATTTATTCCAACCAAATTAAAAAATATCAAACTAAACCTCAAAATAAAATTAAACAACTTATTTACCAAAGAAAAGGAATCGGGGCCCAACACCGTCGAAAGGGCTTTACAAATTGTTGGGCCGCTGGAGATAGCAGCGGAAACGGTGGAGGCGCCGGAAGCCAGCGGGAATGAAGCACCGGAGATAGAGGGAAATGAAGAAGTCGGGGCAAGTGATCAAAAAGATGGGCAAGTCATTGAAAAGCCACCGAGCGACCCATCGACGATGACTGAAAGGGAATTGAACCGGTCGATCATCAGAAATAATATCCCTCTGTCTTGGGGACCTAGGTTGGCCAGCTAGAACGAACGGATTTATAGCAGTGCCGAAGGCTATTTTGCTGTTTCAGACAGCTTTTTCTCGGTCGATGGTATGAAGCTTCCATATGCCCCTATCATCGATGAGGTATGCTGCGCCTACCAATTAAGGCCGAGCCAGATTCCCCCGAATGATTGAAGGTTCATTAACGGTCTGGCTTTGCTGTGCCATCATTTTGGGTGTCCACTATAGGTCGGTGTCCTGTGTCATTTTTGAGAATGACCCAGAGCTCAAGTGTCGGGGCCGGAATCCCTCATCTCCAGTATAGGGATGCGAGGTATCGTCCTACTAGAACAGCTTCGGCAATCAAGGCGTGGAAGACGAAGTACTTCTTTGTGAGGCCTCCAGGATCTACCTTTGAATCCAGGCCGTGGAGATAATGTTGGGCCCCGTACCCGAAGCCCAACCATCCGAACCCAAAACGGAAAATGCTAGCGGGATCCTATAGGTTTATCCCAATGAACCCTAAGCGGACAAGACAACGAGAAGCGGCTTCAAAAACAAAAAAATCGTAAAACCCTAAAGCTGACCCGAGGATGTTCGTTAAACGGACAGGCATGTCCGTTAAACGGATATCAAATGGTCAGGTTGCCCAAAACTCTCCCGAGAATGTCCGTTAAATGGACATACGCTGGGCGAAAACCCCAAACTTACTCGAGAAGGTCCGTTTTAACAGACCTTCATGTCCGTTTAACGGACATGAGCCGGGCAAGGGGGTTAAAACATCCGAGAAGGTCCGTTAAACGGACATTCCATCCGAGAGTGTCCGTTAAATGGACACACATGTTCGTTTAACGGACGCACCGTTGACAGCAAGTCCAGACTTCTTCCAAGCCTTTCCAACTTCCATCAAAACATCAAGTACACTTCTAAGCTTCTCAAAAACAATCCTTCAACCTCAACATAACTCCAATACCATTCAAAAACCAACCTAATTACATTAAACTTTCAAATCCCAAATCATCCATTATTGGAAATCATAATCCAACACATTCAATTATACACATTCAACATATATCCACTTTGAAAATCACATGTTCGTATAAAAGGAAATTTTCCAAGATTTCATTTCGTTTCTAAATCCAAATAAAGTTCATTACAAAGCTTTCAATCCTAGCTTTAATTACATATTGACATTTCCTTCAAGCTTTACACAAGTACAAAAATACAATTGATGCTCAATATGTGACTAAAGCTACTTAAAGCCTAACTACTATCTTAATACAAAACTACTCTCTTAGAACCGTCCAAATGCCTTGCAAGGATTTATCGGCCTTCTGGATCTGCACCTGAGGGGAGGGAAAAACATGGGTTGAGCTTCACAGCTCAGTGGCTAAAATACTTATAGCCATTGGCATTGAGCCACACAGGCGACCATATTCGCAAGTACACACACAGTCATATAAGCATTCTCATTAGAATTGAATTTCCACATTTAGAACTCAATACACATGTTATAGTTCATAGCATCTTCAATTAAGACACATTGGCTAAAATCCAATTCAAAGCATAAATAAACACATAAAAATGCAATGCACAATCCATTGGCTTGAGGGTTCCGTGAACAAAACAATGAAACCAAAGTTTGCATCGTGAACGAAACGAGTCCCTTTCGGATCTCGTGGGCCACAAGCGGGCTGCCGGGAGAAGGCATTATGTCACATCGTGACTACAAAACGGTTCCCTCTTGCCCAAACACAATCAAATTTCATGATTCAATCATCCACAAAATGCCATGATTAGCTTCCATAGCATGATAACCATATCAAAATGTCAAGCATTTATCAATGCATAACATGTCATGAACACACTTCAATCAATTATCACAATTATATCTATCATAGTGAAATATCAACATTTTAAAATTTAAACAAACCATTTAGCACACATTGCTCAACAACTATAAGTAGATTACCCACCTTTAACTTGCAAAATTCCAAAATCAATGGCTTCCTTCTTTTCGCTCTTGGATAGCCTCTTGATTGCCTAAACATAAATAAAATACCATAAATTTCATCTCAAATGGAAAATCCCCAAATTGCCATAAAACCAAAAACCCTAATCAGCTTCAATCTATCCTATCCATAAATCAAATGGGCTAGAAAACTCTAACCCTAACTTAGAAACCTTAAAAGCGCAAAGATTCCATCATCTTCTTCTTTCTTCAACCATCTTCCAAACACCCACTTCTCTCTCTAGATCTTCTTCATTTTAACACAACCACACATCAAATCTTCAACAAGACAAGAAGAAATAAAGAAGACTTACCTTAGAAGCTTGGATTTCTCCCTTGATCCATGAAATTTCTCACTTCCTAGCTTTTCTTGGTTTTTCTCTTCTCCCTTCTCTTCTCCCTTCCACGATTTCTCTCCCTCTCACCAAGCTTCCACGACACTTCTCTTCTCCCTCTCTCATTTTTGTCTTTTCTTTTACTCTTGACCTTCCCATAATGCCCCTCACTTAAGTCCTCTTTCCAACTATGCCCTTGGTTGGTTTCTAATGGCTCTAACTACCACTTAACTAACTTAGTTCTATTCTAACTTCAAGCTAGCTCTTCTTTCTAATTCCAATTTATAATTTCCAATTCTTCCCTCTAATTCTAATTAAAGGCCCAATTCTAGCAAAAATTAAACCGCAATCTAACACAATTAACCAATCAAAAACATAAACAATCAATTAAGCAATTTATGCAAATTAAGAAAGAAAACAAGGTCTAACAGATATCCCCTGGCCGAGCAATGGAATGATACTTCCAATCTGTCCCTTACTAGGGAGGAATGGAGAGTGATCAATCAGATTAAGGCGCTCGGTCGGTATGCTTTCGACCGTCTTATTCTGGGGTATCGTGGAGGGGCATTGGTCGATGCCTTCTTAATTAAGCTGGGTTTATTTTTATAATAAAGTCTCTAATTACTTGCTTTTTAGAAGGGCCTTCAATCCCTTTATGTTCTATGCAATAATGGTCATATTTTTGTGATAGAAAAAAATGACTCTTCTTCCTATTAGATTTTCTCTAGCATATAGTCTTGAATTCTTCAATAGCAACTAAGTTAGCTGAATGAATTACCAGGCTTATCCTACATAATGCCATTTTCCTTTATTCTTGCTCTAAATATGATGCGTTAACAGTATTGGAGCTTTCTCCATTTACTAATTGAGTATTGGTTAATGGATTATCTTTTACTCTACGATTACTAATGTATACATCTGATCTACTAATTGCTTTAACACTATCTGGATTTGCTTTTGTTTTCTAACCCCTTGATTGATCATGTGTTTTCTCTTTACTTCTGATCTCTTAAAAGCTACCAGTTTTGAAGGTCCTCCTAGTTGGTTGCCATATCCTTTTAGGAATGAGAGTTTGTGGTCTCCATTTATATGTTATCTTTTCCTTATCTTTAATCAATGCATAATTGTAATCGAGTTTTATAATTGGGATATCCTCTGGCAATTCATTCATAGCATCAATTGCTACATAGACTTAGGTAAATTTTATTCTCTTTGTTTTGTCTATTTCGTAATCTAGACAAAGGGGTCTTTTGATAAAGCTAGCCAAGTGGGTCAACCACTTTGTCATCTAGTATTTGAGTGGGATGTCGTGTATGCATATCCATTCTAGTATGTTAGTAAGATTGATATCTTCGTATTTAACTCTAAGTCTCCAAACTTGGATAAAAAAAATGGTTTGTTTTGAATATACCATGGTCCCATCTCTAACACATTATTGGCAGAATTGGGGGAACTAAACTTGAAGAAAAATGGGTCATCTTTGTTGACCATGATATCTAGAAGATTATACTGTCTCCAATTTGTTCTAGCCTAAGCTTTCATAACTGCGCAGGAAACCCTCTTGTCTAAAAAGAATCCTATGATAGTATCATTCCACTTGTTTGATCCTAGTTTCACTATGGACATTAGTGGAGTTACAATTTAGCAATTGATTACTCTACTATAGGATAGTAGCTAAGTTTAGCTTTTAGATTTGAGTTGTCAATAAGTTGTTAAAGATGTCAAGATGTATTTTCGTGTGTGGAGTTTGGGTGGGTGGATGGTTCATCAAAGGTAGCAAAGGTTCTTAGTTATCTAACATAGTTGAAAAGGAAAAGCTAACGGGTAAAAAGAGGACTAATGGGTAAAAGATTGATTAAGGGTATCGGAGAGCCAATGCTGAGAAGAAGAAAATAGGTCAATAAAGGAAGCAATAATAACACTAGCAAGGAACAAAAGGTGTAGAAGAATCAAGGTGTTTAGAAAGTAATAAAGGGCTCCAAAGGCAGTTTATAAGTTACTTTGGCAGGTGAGGAGCAACTTGGACTCAATGAAGCGAAGTCAATACAGGAGTGGGAAGAAATTTAGAATAAAAACACAGAGGGAGGATGAAAGGTAAGAATAGGATTATAGATTAGTGGTAAAGATCTAAACAGAGAGGGATAGCTACACAGCGAGGGAGCTATATGGTGAATGTTTATAGTAATTAAAAAGAAATTGTTAATCATCAATACTCATGACTATTTCTTAGAGATATCAAATCATAATAGTAACCAAACTTGTAATGAATCATCCTAATGAATCTTCTTTTAAAGTTAAAATTTTTTCTAAAAAGTTCTCTTATAAGATAATTATAACAAAATTGATAAGCATAATAATTAATTTCCTCCCCCACATTTATGTTGTACATTTTTCTTATTTTTCCATTCCAATAATTATAAACAGTATCCATAGGATGACAGGAACCTTAATGCCACATTTCATGTCCATTATCAAAAAATTTGCAAGGAAAAATAGTTTTTATATTTTAATAAGTCTTCCAATACCCCCAATTGGGTATCTAACAAACTTATTAGGTAGTTAGAGTGACACAATTACTTGGTTAAGTTTTCCTATTTTAAGCTTCTGAAAAGAGATAAAGGCATAAGGTTAGTATGAATGTTGGAAACATTAAAATGACTTAAAATAACAAAAATTTCTAGATCCTTTAACTTTGGTGGTAGTTTGTTTTGCTAAAGTGCACAACACTCCTTGGTTAAAGGTACTACAATATACTCTTCAAACTTATTTTTATTAAAGATGATTTCTTTAAAAAATATTGCATAAGATGACATATAGGCTAATGTTTTAGTAAAAGGGATGTTATTGGGCAATTTCTTAAAAATATCCAAGAATTTCTTGAAGTTGTCTTTATCCTTCGTTTTTTCCGTCCTTTAAAGGTATGGAATGAGTGGCACTTAGTACTTGACAATAGGTTGATTCACCAATGTCATATTGTTGCTAACCTTTAAACTTTAATCACCTCATCCTCTTCCTTAGGCTTGTCTGAATTTTTTTCACTTTCTTTTGTTTAGTGGCTACAACATCAAGTGTTTTATCACACCTTAGTATGATAGTTAACAATCTCTCTTTGAGGTTTATTTTTATGTTACTAAGACGCTTGCCTTAACCTTTTTTACCTACCATATGGGCAAATTAGTTTGCTTACACCTTCAATTTGTGAGTCAATGAAGAAGTTGACTACATCATCTTTTTAAGTTGACCAATATAAGATTTAAGTTAATTTAAGTTATCCAATTATGCATTAATGGAAGAGATATATGAGTTAAGCATGTCTTTTATCCTTTTGTTTTATAAAGAAACTGGTTGTTGAAACTGAGGTCTTTGTTAGAACTTAAGAGATCTCGTAGGTCTACTTCCTCTAGTTCCTTGCTCATTCTAGAAAAAAAAATTAGGTAGTTTCTCCATCCAAGGTTATAATTATTAACAACTGGTTTTCCCCCATAAGCAGCTATGAATTTTACATATTTATAGTAATTTGAGGTAGACCCCATATTCATGCATGCATAAGAGGGTGCACATACATATCACACAGTTCAACAAGATCTTCATCTGTTTAAAAGTATCTAGTACTTGTAATATCAAGTTTGAAGGTGCTTAAATCTCATAGAGATTTTTTTTTCCTTTTTAACTTTGTTTGATGAATTTTTGGCCAAGGTTTTAATAATTTCCTTGAGAAATAGTTCTTTAACAACAATGTCAACCAAGGTCTGATATGTGAGAGTAAGACCTTTATAAAAAAAATTACATAACTATTTATAAGGAATATTGATGGTGTTGGCATTAGTAAATAAATTATCTATATCTCTTCCAAGTTTCATGGAATGCTTCCTCCTCTTTTTTTTGCAAAAATTATAAATTTATCCTAAGCTGGATAGTCTTATGTGGAGGAAAGAATCGTAGCTTAAAGGCAACATATATATGGTCCCAATTATCAAAAGAGTCCATATAAATTGAAAGCAACCACTTCCATGTTCGATCTCTTATACAATAAATATCTTATACGCAACTCATCTTTAGTAAGACAATTTAATAGAGTTGTCTAGTTCATAGAGTAAAACTCTTCAATGAAGGTGATAATGTCCTCCCCAAGTAATCCACTAAAAGATTTTATGAAAGGTAATTAAATTATTTAACTAAGACAATTATTAATCTTAGCCAAATAACAAGATCAAATTAAACAAGAATTTATGAAAGGTGAAAATGCTAGGGCTTTGAGGTTCACTTATGAGAAATTTCAACTATCAATGAAGATTTATTATTAAAGTTGAAATAATAATTAATCTAAGGTATCTATACCCACTCTCAAGTTCTCACATGTATATCTAATTAAGTGACTCTCGTTGTGAAATTAACCTAATTAATTCACTAAGAATAGTTAATTTATTAGTTTTTAAAATTAGCTAAGATATCTCTGTCAGTAAATCTAGAGTGTTTATATATTCTCCTAGCACACATATTATACTTCTCCTTTCATTCCTTCATATAATTCCCATTAGTTAGATGTAAATTCAAGAATCAAGAACAAAGAGAATAAATTCAATCCAAACAATAACTAATATTAAATTAATAATTAAAATACCCAATATAAGTTATATCCCCAACCCCAATTAGGGATGTAGTTCATACTAAAGCAAAAAAATCCAATAACAATAAAAAAGTATAACAAGATTAAAAAAAGGTAATTTTCACGAATTCTTAAATTGTTGAAATATTTATGTTCTTTGTTGAATCTTGATGGAATCTTCAACTTATTTCCAAGGTTCTCCCTTTATTGTTCTAAGACGCTTTAATTTAGCTCCTTCTTTTACATCTAAGTCTTGGCCTTTTGTATCATTTTATAATACAAAACCCTAAGAATTTAACAAAGTTTAACGCCAACATTGTTCCATATTGCCTTACGGTTTGGAAATTATAAAGTTTATTAATTTGGTTCGGATGGAAAGTTGCTTATACTCCTAATCATCGAAACCAAGAACCAATTTTCCTTCTTTTAACCAGATCTATAAGTCAACTTACATGTAATAATGTGGCTGGTTCTAGATATCAACATAACATGAAAATTCCATTTCTTACAGGTTTCAGTTGTTGTTGGGTCCGCACCGGTTAGTAGTTGGCAATTTGGCATCATAACTGGTGCTCCACCCCACAGCTCAATGGGAAACATGTACGGTCTATTCCCGATATAATATCGATCCAACTTCCTCTTTTAAGGAGCGTAACATCAGATTGGTCTTGCGTAAGAGCAATGGGATTTGACAAGAATAAGGCTCCTAAACTTTATAGACGAAACACCCTTAATATCATGTAAATAAATAGAATAGAATCGACACATTAATTTTAAAATTTGAAAAATGGGGAGTAGTAATGGAAGAAAGCATGTGCATGTTAGAGGTCACAGTCACAGGGAGAATACGTAGAAGAAGAGGACGAGAAAAGAGAAGAAGAGGATTAGTCAGTCACTAATTCATTCAAAGTTTGATAAAAGAGATTGCGACGAGAAAAGAGAAGAAGAGGATTAGTCAGTCACTAATTCATTCAAAGTTTGATAAAAGAGATTGCGTTTCTTCAACTAAAGAAAATAAAAACTTAAAAGATTGTTTGGTTTCAATTCTTGCCATTTTTTATTTTAATTTTAATTTTTAATTAAAACTTAAACTCTATTCAGTTGAGATTTCTAATATCAAACTGAAATAAAAACTTATTTGTTGAGATTTATAATAAAAAAATTGAAAATAAAAAAATGTTTAATTTTATCCTCCTATTTCTATTTTGTAACTATACTCTTATATTAATAATTTCTAATATAATATATTGTATTTTTAAATTAATTAATTAAATTTATTTTTTAATTAATTAAAATATATTTAAAATTTATAAAATTTTATTAATATAAAGATTTATACAAAATTTAAAAATTAATTAATTATATTTTTAAATTAATTAATTTTTTTTACAATTTTATACATTTTTATTAATATAAAGATTTATACAATTTTTGAAAAATTAATAATTAAATTAAACATTTTAAAAATTAGCATTAAAATAAAAAATATTTAAAATCATGATATAAAAATCGCAACTTCACACGTGTATACAAAAAATGATAATAGAGATAAAAAATAGGGATATGTTATTTTTCTTTCAAAGAAAACATATTGTCAAAATTTAGAGAAATGATATTTTTTTATTTTTGTAAAACTGTTGTGGTTTTGTTATTTTTAGAAACAAAAAATCACAAAAAAATTAAAAAAACACAATTTACCTTTTTTTTTACAAAATACAACGAAAAATTAAAAAAAAAAAGAAGAAAAAACCGAAACAAACAGTTCCTAGTTTATTAATCTGTGGTCTTAAGTCTAAAAGAGTATTTTAGTTAAAAGATGAATTATTAGAGGTTAATTATACCGCATGGCATCTTGTCAAGATGGCCGAGTTGGTCTAAGGCGCCAGTTTCAGGTACTGGTCCGAAAGGGCATGGGTTCGAATCCCATTCTTGACAACAACATTCAGCCTTTTTGTTTTTCAAGTCTTCTGAATAATGACGGAGGTGGGTTATTTTCTTATTATGCGAAAACTAATTGAATGCGTTAAAGATTCCACAAACTAATTGACAAAATAGATCCTTTTTATTAGTTTGATGTTCCTGTGTTTTAGGTTTCTTATAATACTAAAGACCAAATTGGTACCTATGTTGAAGTCAATATCATTTTAAATGACATTATTTTGACAACTTTTAAATTTAAACGACATCTTAACACTTAGCTTGATATAGTATCAATTATTTAAATAAAAATAAATAAGACAATCTCTAAATATTTGATGATAAGGAAAGCTAACATTAAAGAAACGTATGTTTATTTTAATATAAGTTATTGAAATTTCTTTGTCTAATTTAATAAAAAGTTGCTTAATTCAATGACAAAATTTTAACGCCAAAAAAAAAAAAAAAAAAAAAGGAGGAGGATCAAGCAAGCCATTGCTAGGATGATGATGAAATAGAGAGAGAAGGATTCATGAAACACGGGTTTTCATACTCATCTTCCATTTGTTAGTGTCGATGACTGGTGCTTGCTGCTGTCTAGTTGGATGAAATCGGTTGATCATTTCGTGACCGCTACGTGCCCATGTTGGTGTTGCTACTATCTTCATGTTGCTTTGCTGTGTTGCAGAATGACTCGTACTACTGTTGTGTATTACAGCTCTTGTATGAGTATGCAGTAGGAGTAGAGGAACCTTTATCTGTAATGAACAGCTCACAGCCTTTCTTCATTCTTTCTTTGTTAAATCACTGCAAGACTCTGATTTCTCTGAAGCAAGTTCACTCCACTGTTTTGAAGACTGGCCTGGACTCTCATCACTCTATCGCCGGGAAACTGCTCTTGCATTGCTCCGTGTTAGTCCCCGACGGTATTGACTACGCTTGCAGCCTTTTTCGTCATACCCCAGAGCCAGATATCTTTATGTACAATACGATGATTCGAGGCCTCGTTGAATCAGATAGACCCAATAATTCTATTGCTTTGTTCGTTGAGATGAGGGAGAAATCGGTTTATCACGTTCCAGATAGCTTCTCTTTTGCGTTTACCCTCAAAGCGGCTGCCAATTTGAGGTCTTTGAGGGGTGGAATTCAGTTGCATTGTCAAGCTTTAACTATTGGGCTGAATACCCATCTCTTTGTCGGGACTGGTTTGGTGAGTATGTATGGGGAATGTGGGTGTATTGATTTTGCCTGGAATGTGTTTGAGGAAATGCGCGAACCGAATGTTGTCACCTGGAATGCGCTGCTTACGGCGTACATGAGGGCTGGAGATGTGAAGGTTGCGAGGCAAATGTTTCTTTTTATGCCTTTTAGGGACTTGACCTCTTGGAATGTGATGCTAGCAGGGCATGTAAAAGCAGGGGAGTTGGAGCTAGCAAGAGAAGTTTTCCTGGAGATGTCAGATAAGGATGACGTTTCTTGGAGTACCGTGATAGGTGGGTGTGCTCATAATGGATTATTTGATGAGGCTTTTGAGTATTTTAGAGAGTTGAGAAGAGAGGGGATGAGGGCAAATGAGGTCAGCTTAACCGGGGTGCTCTTAGCGTGTGCACAAGCAGGGGCGTTTGATTTTGCCAATATAATGCATGGATTCATTGAGAAAGCTGGGTTTGGTTGGATTGTGTCAGTGAACAATGTGTTATTGGATACTTATGCTAAGTGTGGGAATCTTAGAATGGCTCAACTGGTCTTTGAACGACTGCCCGAGAAAAAGAGCATTATTTCTTGGACTTCTATGATGGTGGGGCTCGCAATGCATGGTCACGGAGAAGAGGCGATCAGTCTTTTCCATGAGATGGAAGAGTCTGGAATTAAGCCTGATGGGATCACACTGATTTCACTTCTGTATGCTTGTAGTCATGCTGGGCTGGTTGAACAGGGCTGTGAATTTTTCGATAAAATGAAGCACGTCTACACCATGGAGCCATCTATTGAACATTATGGTTGTATGGTTGATCTATATGGTCGAGCAGGCGAGGTCCAAAAGGCTTATGAGTTTATATGTCAAATGCCACTGCAGCCAAATGCTATTATCTGGCGGACGCTTCTTGGGGCTTGCAGCATTCATGGTGATGCCAAGTTAGCGGAGAAAGTGAAGGAAAGAGTTTCGGAGTTAGAGCCCGGTGACTCGGGTGACCATATTCTGTTGTCAAATGTTTATGCTGTTGCCGGAAAATGGAAGGATATGGCCTCTGTGAGGAGAGAAATGACTTCACAGGGAATGAAGAAAACTCCCGGATGGAGCTCAATTGAAGTTGATAGAATCATATATACTTTTGTAGCTGGTGCAAAACATGATAAGATTACAGAAGAGGCTTATGCGAAGCTAACGGAGATAATGTTGAGGCTTAGGGCAGGAGGTTATACTCCAGAGCTTGGGAGTGTTTTGCATGACATAGAGCTGGAAGAAAAGGAAACTTCAGTCACCGTGCATAGTGAAAAGCTGGCTGTAGCTTTTGGGATAGCTAGGTTCTGCAAAGGAAAGGCCATAAGAATAGTAAAGAATTTGAGGATTTGCAGGGATTGCCATATGGTGATGAAACTTATTTCTCAGGTCTATAATTTGGAGATTGTGGTTAGAGACAGAAGCCGCTTTCACACTTATAAGAGTGGCTCTTGCTCGTGCAGAGATTACTGGTGAAGGGTGAAACAACTGAAACAGAGAAGTATATGCTTCTTGCATCGAGCGAGGGCACATGAATCTTATAGCCAGGAAGAAGAAAAATGTCAAGAGGCCCACTGAGACATGGTACCATTGGGAAATAGCAGTTGAGGACCAGATCACTGGTTCAAATGTTGGGCTGTTTTAGAGGAAACAGTTGAACCCCACCCCTATTTTAGAATGGAGAAAGCAAGCAAATGACTTCAAAAGGACAGTGGCAATTCAGTTTTAAGTAAAGCCAATTATTTTGTCTTCTGAATACATAAATATTGTTCATGGGTGATTACTTTGGAAAGGGTAGTTTAGTTGCACTGATGCTATATAAGTAATTCAAAATTTTAATTATATATTAGATAAATTTTAAAAATATTTTTTTATTAACTCAATCTATTTTTATCTAATATTTATTAGTGCATTATCAATTAAATTCAAATATTATGAATTGTGATACCATTAATAACAAAATTCTTTATTAACAAATATAACTTGGATAGTGTATGTTTCTGGAATTGATATGATTATTACTGTAGAAGAGTAAGAACAACCTTGGGCCAAAGTCATGACATGTAAATTGTGTAGTTCCAAAGATTGTCTGATTTTTCAACACAAACACCAAAAATCTGAGTGGACTTTATGGCTCTGCTTGTACGCGCTGACACTTGAAAGTTCGGAACTCTGTTCTACCTCCCCACACCCACAAACCCCATAAACACCAATGGTTTCCTCTCCTGTGTTGTCAGCGCCATCCTCGAACGTTTCTTATAGAACTTACAAGCCATTTCACTCTCAAACAGCGCATTTTCTGAGACCCATCTGGGTCAAAGCTTCTTCAACCTCCGTTGAGCACTCTACAGCCTCCGTGGCCGATAAAGTTCGCGTAGAATTTAAGGTGCGCTTCAATGCCCATTTTTTATTATGAGCAAAAGGAATTTGATTTTCTGGTTTATGTATCTGTTATGTATTTCTATTGCCTCAAAGCTCTTATCTTTTCGGATTTGATGTGGGCTTTCAATAGTCTGTTTGAGAGTTGTCACTATAAGCTTGTTCTCAAGAACAGGAAGAACATTTGAGACGAGTTAATTGCTTGATTTAGTCTCGTTCAGTAAAGGTTCGTTTGTGAATTATCTAAGTGGAGATGATAAGGACGTTTGTTCTGATAGTGGAATTGAGAATTTGCACTTTTTTGTGTGGAAAAAGGTTCGGAATACTCAATTAATCTCGATTGCAATGATCAGATAATAAGATTTTCTTGCATGTCAGTGAAATTCAGCTTTGAAATTGGGTTACAGAATCATGGGTTGTTCTTTAGAAATTTTCGCATCCTGGTTTTCCATATTTTCTTGCTTCATATTCCAAGTCTAAGATTTCAGAAGACCAAACACTGATAATGAATGTCGGCTTTTGATGAAAGTGAAGAGAAATGTAAAACAGAGATCAACATGATAAGTAGCTGGCTACTGAATTCTCTATAACTGTGCAAATAGCCATAATTTCTGGAATTCAGGAACTAACCTGCCTATTTATTGGCTCTAGCCCCATCAGGAAACAAAACGACACATGTCAATGTGTCATGCATATAACGCAATTGTTTGAGAACCCACAGATCATCAGTTTCTCTCCCGAAACAAACATTAGGTCTTCTGGTTCCCCAATAGCTTCTGTTGGACAAATTTAGTCCTTTTTCCAAAATGCAGATACAACAATATGCTGCAAAGTGAAGAATATGATTAGTTTGTTGTATGATCTATCTAGTGTCATCAAGTATCAAACAATCAGCAGGAAGTGAATTGACTTTAGTTTTTGATATTGCTCAAATCGTTGTATAATTATCAAAGCTAACTTTTTTTTTTTGTTTATAAACTTTCTGCTTTCAGTCAAATAACTGGCAGTGGAAATTCAAAGACAAATCTGTAGGCATCTATTACGAAGAACATTCTAGAGAAAGTATGGATCCAGCCAAAAATATCCTTATGGTACCAACTATTTCTGATGTTAGTACCGTTGAAGAATGGAGATCAGTGGCTAAGGACATTGTCCAACGAGCAGGAAAAATCAATTGGCGGGCAACAATTGTTGATTGGCCTGGTTTGGGTTACTCTGACCGGCCAAAGATGGACTACAGCGCTGATATTATGGAGAAATTTTTGGTTGACTTCATAAATTCACCAGATAGTCCATGGAACCTTGCAGGTGGCTAAAATTATTATCTATGTGTTGAGCATGTTTGTACTCATTGATATAGTGCTTTATTAATGGTCTTGATAGCCAGGATGCTGCTAATTATAGTGGAAAAAAAAAACATGTTTGTATGCTTCTTGTATATGCTTTTACATTCAGCGCTTATACTGCTTTCATTTTTCTTCATTCCTGTTTTACTTAGGGCACGTCCTATTTAGCTTATGCTTTATCTTCCCCAAATTGCTTCAAGTATGAAATGCTTATATAAATGGTGAAACACTTTGCTTCTGTGATTGCCCCACAAGATCCCTAAAGAAGTAGAAGAAACTGGAACAAGAATAACGTGTTCTTTTGCATGTTTGTGAAAGTTTAAACTCTGCTTTCCTCTCTTTGTCACCATGATGTAAAATCTTTGATCTTGTCACAATGGTCCATTTATTCATTCAATATCCATTTCAACCTTTGTGCTTGAAGCATAATTAGTTAAGCCCAAGAATTTGAAAGCGAATTAAACCACAAATGTTGGGACAGTGAAGCAACATACAGCACGTGACACTTTTTAGCTATTGAAGTCAATATGCACTAATGATATGAAAATCCTAACACCATCTATCGTTATGGCCTGTTAAGTATGGTTTCTAATGAAGAGGAGGAGGTTTCATATCATTTGAAATCATGTACTTAACTGTGTTTAACATTTGTTGCTTAATTGTCTGTAATTGCCAAACTTGAGGGTTCAATTGATGTTATACAGAAAATGAAAATTATAAGTCAAGTTCAGGAGCTTGAGAAGTTTTCCATTTATACACCCCAAATGGCTATTCTACTTTTGTTAACCTTCTTTTGGTTTCAACAAACTTGTCCTTTTGAAGATTCCCTTATGGTGGATCTGTTGATAATTTGGTGATGATGCACATTCTCCAAACCTTATGTATAGAAACTTTAACTGACTCTTCAACAGAAGTGGAAGTTCTGTTGGTTCTTGATATCTTTGAGGTGTTCATTTCATTTTTACAGGAACAGTATTTATGGACTTTATAATAATGTTCTTCTGATCAAAATTCATCTCTTTCTTACTTCTGTGTTTCTGCCTTTCCATGGCCTTTCTTGTTGCATGTTCTTCACGGTTCATAACAATGTTCATTGAATCTTTAGCACAAGATATGTTTCTTTGCTCCTCTTGTGCCCTTTATTGCAGAGCATTTACTGTTGATATCCTAACCTTTTAACGTAAGGTAATGTCTATTTAAAATTATCAGCAATAATTCTTGCTAAAATTTTGTGTGGTCAATTCAGAAGATAATTTTGTGGTCTTTGGAGGAGGTCATGCTGCCACAATAGCAGTTCGTGCTGCCAAAAAAGGTTTGGTGAAGCCAAGAGCAATTGCTGCTGTTGCACCTACTTGGGCTGGTCCACTTCCTATTGTCTTTGGTCGAGATAGCAGCATGGAGACTAGGTATGGCCAACTTCACTATCACCTTATTCATATAAGTGGAATGCAACAAAATATGAGAGTTATTCATGCCTCTGAAATCTCAATATCACTCACGTGGATGCCAGATAATCTTTTGTATGCAACCAATTGATTTCTAATGTGTAGTTAGATGTCCTTTCAATGTTAAAAGAAATCGTGAGTCCCCCTCTGGTGGGATATTTCTTTGTGGTTGTTATGATCTTCAACGAAACTTCGGATTGTGTTTGCTCGGTGGAACCTTCATGTAGCTTTCAATTTAATATTAGCTGGTCATCTTCTTGTCGGTGTGTTTTTGTTTGGTGGATTGGATTGAAATGATCTCTCTTGTCCTTCAACCTACCAGGTACGGGTTACTTAGGGGTACTTTACAGGCGCCAGGTGTAGGTTGGATGATGTATAGCATGCTTGTCAGCAACATGAAGGCGATTGAATCCCAGTACAAATCACATGTTTATGCAAGTTCTGCCAATGTGACCCCAGATATTATTGAAAGTAGATACGCACTAACTAAAAGGAAGGGTGCTCGTTATGCCCCTGCTGCTTTCTTGACCGGTCTCCTTGATCCTGTTCAGTCCCGAGATGAATTCATCGAACTCTTTGCAAGTTTGGATGGAAAGATACCAATCCTTGTTGTCTCAACCTCAAGATCTCCTAAGAGGTCCAAGGCAGAGATGGAAGCGCTTAAACAAGCCAAAGGAGTCAACAAATTCGTTGAGGTGCCAGGTGCTCTTCTGCCACAAGAGGAATATCCTACTTTGGTGGCAGAGGAACTTTACCAGTTTCTCCAAGAAAATTTTTCGACCACAATTTGATATCAACCTGATATGAATATTCATCTTGGAAATTTATGCTTGATGCATTTGCAGACATAATGTTGAACCTTGGATTTCACCTTTTACTTGAGTGTGGGCATATCTGGGGTATTGATTATATTGACTTTGAGACCTATGGTCATCTTATGGGAAAAGGCTAGCTCCATATAAAATTGCAAGAACGAAGCATGCCCAATGTTCTAGACAAATGAAAGTAGTTCACATCTTACCATGAGAAGCAGTCATTTAGACTTCTTGATTGTTCTTTACAGAATTTCTACAGAAATTTGTATGGACCAGAAAATTTTTGGAACGTATAGTAGAGACGGAAGTTATTAATACATACATTAATGACCTTCAGGAGTGGATGAAAGGTAACGCTTGCAAGAAATGTCCTACATCCATCTTTGTCAATGTCCTACATCCAAGCAAGCAATACAGGAGAAAGAGATGGATTGTTGAATTTCACCATCACTAAATGATGGTTCACTTGCTCATTTCTTTAAGAATTGCCCATGTCAAAGTGTCTAAGGTTGGAATTGTGGGCTTATATCCCTCCACATGGCTGTAGAAAGTTGGCTTGTGCAGGTGTCTTGTCCATTATTGTCTGTCTTCAAGCTTTAAGGTAAACACTTTAATCTATTTGTGTTATTTTTTTAGTATTAAGTTACAGCCTAACTAGTATATGTGCTCCAATGTATTGAATATAACTCGTATCCAGGTCAAGGATAATTTAATATAATAGTCCTCCGAACCCTCTATTTTGAAACTTATAAGTGGCCTAGTTTTGAACTTGGAATTTTAATTGATTAGTAGGTAATGACAAAAGTTGGTTTAAGTCGATTAACACTTGACAATGATAAAGAAACAAAAGCCGAGTCTGTTAGGTGTTTTTGAGCAGTAATCAAAGCCTTTTTGTTTTATATATTTTCTTTTCAACTTTTGGATGGTGGTCTGTGGATGGAGATTGTTGTTTTTCTGCTATCCTTCAACCATATGCCAATAGTAGGTAAAGTGGATCAGTGAAGACTGCGGTCATATGTATACAGTGCCTTATTTACGACATTTTATTGTACCACAGTATGTCAGAAGAACAAATATTTGAAGGCACTTGGATAGTAGAACCACTACCTCAAGACCAAGAAACAGGCCACAGACAGGTAGAATAAGAACCGTGACTCACTCCTCTTACATCCAAATCAATGCCAAAACCATGACGAGATGCTTCCCATCTAACTTGAAAGTGATAAGTGAAGAGCAAGCAATTAGAGATAACGACTGCCGGCGTCGCACCATAAAGGAGTGAGGTTATCATCAATATCCTTACAACTTGCCACGGTTTCCAAGTTTTGATTTGTGGTCATGGTTGAAATGGAGAATGAAGTATTGTGGAAGTTATTTGGCCCAACTACCCTTTAGATCTTACCCTTCAAATTCTAGTAATCACCCTGTGGTTGCATTCGTAAATCTATCCTTTTTAACTTAATCCTCGATGAGGCCTTTTTAGCATTTTTACGTTGATGATCTTGTTTGTTTTGCTACGCACATCACATTCGACAAAAGAATATGCATTTCTATCATTTTGCCTATTTTTGGTAATTGATAATGATTTGTGGATCATAATTTGGATTCTATTATGATTACTTCGCCTTAACTGACAATCTTAAGCTAACTCAAATACAACATTTTAGTGGATGATAACTAAGTAGGACTTAGAGTGTAAGATATTTTTCTATGGGGTGGACAATAATTAATTACATTTTAACGTTTTAAAATAACTTATCAGTTAAGCTACTCAAGTTTAATCTAGATAAAGATAATAAAGTGACTCAATAAAGAATTTGAGTTAGTAGGTTAAAATGTAGCGAGAAAAAGGGACTCCGGTCAATATGAGCCAGATTTATATTAGACCTGCGATTGGGAGGCCTAATATGAATACTATAAATATAAGCTTAATGTCTCCAATAGTCATTTAAGCAAATCTTGAAAGTACTAATACTATGACTCATTCAAAAGTTTACATGCTAAGAAAGTTATAGAAACACATTAATTACATCTTGGTGAGCAACTTTCGTGAAGGTGTTAGTGGAATAGCATTCATTTCGGCTTAGGAAAGGTCGTCTAATGTCATGGAACTGAAATCAGTTATTTTTCGCATTTCTTCATTTTTTCCTTGTCACGTTTGATCTGGTATGTGTAACTAAGACTCATGTTATGCGCTACACGTGATATTAGAAGGGTTACGTGATCGGATGGACAAAAATGTAGGCTTTTTGGTTTTTTTTTTCATAAAGACTTCGGAGAAAAACAATTTGTTTTTCAGTTTTTTCTTGCGTATAGATGCTTGAATATGTGCTATATGTAGCTAACATCAAAAAATGGGTTGAAAATGACCTGAAACTCGCCGAAAATTGCCAATTTCCAGTGAGGTACGAGAGATCGTCGGGCTCGTGTACGACACGTGCACAATGCACGCACAAAGACCATGGATCTAGGGCGTGTAACGAGCAACGTGTGCTATAGCGAGAAGAAGGATGTATGTCACACGTGTGATACACACGCCAGCTCGTGAATAGTACCTGCCCAGAGGTGGTGCACACGCACCAACCACCTATCCAGACACGTGGTGCATGGGCGAGGACGCGTGTCTGGCCCGTGTAATACATGTGCTAGAACAATGAAGCGTTTATGCGCATGAGGCGCGTGCGTGAGTTAATGCACGTTTGGCAGGTGCAACAGACGCACCTGATGCATCCAAAGGTGCATCAGGTGTGGAGCGTGCACTGTACGCGCTCTCCAACTCCACATGAAGTCTGACGTCAGTCAAAAAAATTCAAAAAAAGTTTGTAATTTTCATAAAAAGTGAGTTTTGAAATTTTTCTGGATTTATTACATTGATAATAAATAAAGTTTAACTCCAGAAAAAGAAAATAAAGCATTCTAAAGCCAGTTTTGAGTTAATTTTCATGTTTCGACCTTGACATGAGGGAGATACAGGAGGTTTTTGTGTCTCATGTGGTAAGCTTAGTGTACGGTATTGCATGATAGTCACTCTAATTGAGATTTTGTAGGAACAAAAGTCTCAAATAAAGTTCATTGATAATGATTTCATTATTAGTATATGATAATGAGAATTTGCATCCATGGTACATTGTCACATATTGTATGCCTATATAGAATGTGAGGATAACATATATGTGTATCCTTTATGTTTGTGGATCTTTTTTAGTGTTAATGATAATGCAATCACCACAGCGGCCTTTTAAGTTAGTATTTGGATTGTTTTGCTTGCATATTTAGGGGATGTCCCTAGTCTTGTGTTTGACTATTCTGCCCACAGATGTTAGCCTTATATGAGATTTTGATATGCGCATAAAGACATTAGATGGAGGAAAGTCGTTGCTTAAATGATCTACGCACCTATAAGTGGTACTGTCATGAGAGTTAGTGGTGTGTACTTTGATCGATTTTATTTGAAGATCTAATTTACATGTATTATGTATTCATCCCATAGGTGTTTCATGATATATGTAATCGCATTCTCGAAACATATACTATTTTATAGTTTTGAGTATCTTTGTTATCTTACAATTGTGTTGATCTTTACATTGTCAATTTTGCAATCAATTTCCCTGTAAACAATAACAATGTCACCATTGAAACCCTAACTGGTTTCAATTTTAAAAGATGGAAAGAGGACGTAAAGATTGCAATAAAGATGGAGAATATTAATATGGCCATGATTATGGATAGGCAATCTCCACCTATATCCGTCAGCTCATCAGAAGCTGATAAAGCAACATATACAATCTGGGATCAGTTAAACAGAATGTGTTACCTGGCCATTAAGAGATCCATTTTGGACCATCTGCTTAATGGACTTTCGGACATGAACATAGCAAGGAATTCTTGGATAATGTCTCCCAGAGATACATGATCTCGTCTAATATAGAGATAAATACCTTGATTAAGGAGTTGTTCTCTATAAGGTACATTAGAGAAGGGGGACTGTGAGAATACATAATTAGGATGGTCCACCTCTAGAGCAAGTTGAAGGCACTGAATATTCCGATTCTTGATGCTTTAAAGTGCAACAATCTTTAAACACACTCCCTCCAAAGTTTGGTATTCTGGTCACTACATATAATTCATAGGATAAGGCTTGGAACATCAATGATTTGATTGTCTGTTGTGTTGCAGAAAAGGAGAGGCTAAAGAATATTCCTTATACGGCCTTGTTTGCATCAATCAAAGGAAAGGGAAAGGTCAAACCCTAAAGGTTTAAAGATAAAAGACCTAAATTCTCTCTGCATATGCATACTGGTCAGTTTAGTATTGTTAAAGGTCTACAAGATGTGAAGAATATGAGTTGCTTCTTCTGCAAGAAGCAAGGACATAAAAATTGTGATTACTAGAAATATAAATCCTGGAAAGAAAAACAAGAACTATCAGGTAACTCCTTGGCTTATATGATTCAAAAATCTAATCTTATTATAGCCACACCTAGTTCTTGGTGGCTAAATATTAAAGCATCTAATCATGTTGCCTTCACGATGTAGGGATTCATTTCTAGGAGAAAGCCAAATAAACTGGAGGCTAAACTAATGGTTGGCAACAATGAAGAAGTTAGTGCAATGTATTTAGGGGATGTATGTTTAAATCTCGATATGGGGTTTGTTCTTGTATTATATGACACATTTTATATACTATCCTTTTGACATAATCTAATCTTATATTAGTGTTAGACAAAGAAGGTTATCATTTTGTCATTGATGTTCTGTTGTAGAGTTATCCTTCAATGCAAAACATATTGGTATTGCCTTCTTATCATATAGATTGTATAGAATATGTCTTACCAGTATAAGATGTATGATTCTTCATATATTGATGAACAATTTACTCGAAAGAGACCTCTGATTAGAGAAAAGTTATACATGTTATGGCATAAACACTTAAGCCACATTTCCACAGAGAGAGATAAGAGATTAATAAAGGATGACATTCTCCTAACTTTAGATTTTAAGGGTCTGGAAACATGTGTTGACTATTGCAAAGGTAAGTTAACCAAAATAAAGAAAAAGAAGTCAACTCGAGCATTTGGCTTATTGGTTCTCACATATACGGATATCAGTGGACCTTATAAAGCTGCCTTGTGCAATTCGAGATATTTTCTGACATTTATTAATGATTATTCCCTTTATGGTTACGTGTTCTTACTTAAAGAAAAGGTTGAAGTTCTTGAGAAATTCAAGATCTTTAAGGCTAAAGTGGATAACCAATTGGAAAAGTCTATCAAGATTGTCATATCTGACCATAGAGGAGAGTATTATAGCAAGCATGGGGTTTCTGGACAAGAAAAGGTTCGTTTGCTAGATATGTGAAATAGTGACTTAGTTCACTATGCTAGATAGTCCTCAACAAATGGTGTGGCCGAAAGGCGTAACCACATCCTAAAAGACATGATAAGGTCAATACAGAGCAAAACTAACCTACCTGATCAGCTTTAGGGTAAAGCCGTCAAGAACGCATTGTATATACTTAACAGAATCTTGAGCAAGTTAGTGTCAAAGACATATTTTAAGATCTCAAAAGGGTGGAAGCCTAGCCTTGCACACATTCATGTATAGGGTTGCCCTGCTGAGGTATGCTTATATAATCCTCATGAAAGTAAATTGCATACTCTTTCTACTCTTTGCTATTTAGTTAGATATCCCAACCACCCTAAAGGCTACAGATTCTACTGTAGAGAAAGAGAGTCTAAAATTGTATAATCACAAATAACTAAGTATCTGAAATATGATGTCTTTAATGAGGGTAGTCCTTCTTACCCTTCAGATGACAACATGATGAATATTATAGTTATTTCGTATCTACCACTCATACAGTCAGATTTAGTGGATCAAGGTTTTAGTATCATGTCTGTATAGGAATAGTATAAACAAAGGTTCCTAAGGTACAAGAACCAATGTAGCTGTGGAGATCCACTAGATTGAGATGACCTGCTATTCCATCTGAATAATAGTCTATTTAGGCGAATAAGACTATGATATTGGACATGTTGCAGATCCATTTACTTTTTCAAAAGTTGTTTTTGGACCCCATGTAAATTTGTGATGGAATGTAATAAATGATGAGATGCAATTCATGAAACATAACAAGGTATTAGAGCTAGCTAATTTGCCTCAAAATTACGAACCCGTTAGTTTTAAATGGTCGTTTAAGACCAAAAAGGACACATAGGGTAAATCTGAGCAATTTAAAGCTCGATTGGTTATCAAAGGGTTCACTAATAGAGATAGGGTTGAATTTAATGTTACCTTCTCTTAAGGTTGAATTTAATGTTACCTTCTCTCCTCTATCCTTTAAGGATGCATTAAGAGTGATCATAGCAACAATAGCTTATTATAAATTGGAGCTACATCAGATGGATGTTAAAATCACTTTCCTAAATGATGACCTTTGTGAAGAGGTTTATATGGATCAACTTGGAGGATTTCAGGATCAAGAAAAGTCTGACAAGGTTTGTAAATTGAGAAAATCGATGTACGGTTTGAAACAAGTTTCTAAACAGTGGTACCTTAAGTTTGATGAGGTTGTGACCTCTTTTGGCTTTGTGAAAAATAAAGTCGAAAGATGCTTGTACTACAAGGTCAGGGGAGCAGAGTTATCTTCCTATTATTGTATGTGGATTTTATCTTGCTTGCATTAAATGACTTGACCATATTGCATGAGGTGAAGTAACTTTTGGCCAAGCATTTTGACATGAAAGACCTTGGTGATACGTCTTTTGTCTTAATTATTCATATTCTTTACGACAAATCTTGACACTCCTTTGGCCTCTCGCAGAGTGCATACATTAAGTGAATGCTCTAAAGTTTAATATGGGTTATTGTAAATTGTTGCAGCACCTATCTCTCATAGTTATAAATTATCTTTAGCACAATGCCTAAAGAATGATTTCGAGAGAGAGGCTATAAACAATGTGTGTTATTTTAGTATGGTAAGTAGCATGATGTATGCCCAAGTGTGTACTATACTGGACATTACATTTGCTATTGGACTATTGGGTAGATATTTGACTAACCTAGGAATAGACCACTAGAATACAATTAAAAAAGTGTTGAGATATTTAAAGGGAACTGACGATTATATCTTGACATTCAGAGAGGTCAACAATCTTAACCTAGTATAAGGTATATAGATTTGGATTTTGCTATGTGTCCAGACAATAGAAAGTCCACTTCAGGTTACATCTTCACATAGTAAATGGTGCAATATCGTGGAAAAGTGTCAAGTAGACATTGGTGACTTCTTTGACTATGCATGCAAGCGGTTTGGCTCAGAAACTTAATTTTTGAGTTGTCTGTGGTTGATTCAGTGGCTAGACTTATTCAGTTATATTGTGATAATCTATTTACGGTGTTGTTTAGTAACAATAATAAGAACATCGCAGGGTTTAAGCATTTGGGGGTTAAGTATTTGACCATAAAGGAATTGATACAGAAAGGTGACACTGAGGTTTTGCATTTGAGGACTAAGGATATGCTTGCTGATCCTTCGACTAACGGATTTTGCCCGCATGTTTTTGAGACACTGTTAGTTAGGGTTCACTGTATTTGCTCCTTATACATTTGTATATTTCTTTGGTATTATGACCATTTGTGTTATTAATAAAGATGATCATCATTTTGTTATCATTCATACGTGCTATATATTACCTTGGGCCTATGTCATTAGGATACATACAGTTTAATATGTAAATCCATGGATTTTGACATGACATAGGGAGATAGTGTTTAATCTCATAAAGGTTTTCTCTAATACAGTTTAGCATTCAATCAGAGAAAATATGTTTTCTTTAATGCAGTTTAATATTCAGTTAGAGACAACGAATTTCTCTAATACTATTTAGTATAAAGTTCAGAGAAATTGAGACCTACAAACAGAAAGATGATACATTTCAGATCATACAGGTATCATCATAGTTAGTCACACTATATTTTCTCAATCATCTTAGTGAGGTATTAGATATGCGTGACTATATTAGATCTGTGTCAAACATGACACATGTATTTGATAATTTTTGGTATCGAAAGCCTTGTGGGACGGAATGATGGACTTTCATTATCTTTGGATCAACTAGTTTTTTAACATGGTCGACTGATACAGTGACTCGACTTAACTGTATTACATTTGTAACAACTAATGTAATTAGTTATTGTTCAAGGAGAAGAATGTTAGATATTTTCTTATGGGGTGGACAAAATTAATTACATTTTAACGTTTTTAAATAGCTTATCGGTTAAGCTACTCAAGTTTGATTCGGATAAAGGTAATAAAGTGGTCCAATAAAGAATCTGGGTTAGTGGGCTGAAGTCCAGCGAAAAAAATGGACTCCAGTCAGTGTGAATCGAACCCGTGTTATACCAGTGATAGGGAGGCTTGACCAGTGATAGGGAGGCTTGATATGGATGCTATAAATATAAAGTTAAGGTCTCTTATAGCTGTTTAAGCAAATCGTGAACATACGGATATTCTAATCCATTCAGAGGTTCAATCGAAATCATGTATTTTTTTATATTTCTTTATTTTTTCCCTTTCACATTCGATCCGAGATGCGTAACTAAGACTTGCAGGGGCGGATCTATAATGGGGGCAAGTGGGGGCACTTGTCCCTACTACCTCCAATAGATTTTCTAAAAAAAATTATTATTTTAAGTTTTGCCTCCATAAAAAGAAATTCACTCCCATTAAAATTTTGCCTCCATTAAAAATAAAATTTTATTCCTATTAAAATTTTGCTACTACTCAAAAAAATTTCTGGATCTGCCCTGAAAACTTGTGTTATGCATTACATTGAGTTGAAAAGAAAATGAAATAAAACAGCATGGCTAACCTATTTCATTCCATTAAATTGTTATGTATCATAATTATGTAGAGAAGCAGCTAGCTTCAATTACTTGAATGATCTATAAACTTCAGATTGTGAACAAATCATAGCTCGCCCTGGGGTATATTTCTAGCTGAAATGCAAGTGATATGATTAGATGTAGACATTGGAATCTGGAAGAGTTTGGAAAAAAATGTCTTACGGTTGAAGTGGAAAGTAAAGTTGAAGATGGTTCACGGATAACTGGCAAAACAGTTGCACTTTAAAATGATTAGGTATGATATTTCCAACAGCCAGACAACAATTTTTTAGCAGGAAAATGGCAACTTGAAACGTAGTCCATAGAAAGCCTAGTATTTGAACGAAGATACCTACTCTGCCAATACAAGTTTGTGGTGTAGAAGAGAGATACAGCTGCACACTTTTACGACGAAGGGTAGATACAATGAATGCTCAAAGTACTCTGGTTTCTCAGACTGTGAACTCCAGCTCCTGGTATAAACCGTGGTTTCTTTTTGTCACTTTTTCCTGACTATCCTGACAGACTTGCATTGCATGGCCCAATTGGTAAAAATCGTGAGCAAATGATAACTAATTTTTTTGTCGTTTCTCTTTTAGCAGAATGGTAAAGATAGCAGGGCCATGAGGTCGCTGGCCTTTAAGAAGCAGGTCCCTGGGAGCTCTTACATTCCTGAGAAATATGTGGTCTCTGTTTGTCCCTTTTTATTCTCTTACGTTGGTTGCTCGCGGCCTTGGCAAGAACAACGTTTGTGTTTCCTGGGACCACTTTTTAACTTTCCCTCCCAAGACAAGCACCAGTACATGTAGCTCATAAACTTTTGTAGTCAAGTTTTAAAGATTAACTAGAAAGATGACCAGACCATAATTCCTCGACAATATTATGATTGTCCAAGTGACTCAACTTTAATGAGAAAGTAAATAAATGACTTGAATCATGTGACGTTACTTGTCGGTTTCTATTGGTTAAATACAAGTCTGTCCGTTCCAAGGGATCAAAGGTCAAACTCCGCATTACTCCTTGAGCTTCCTCTCTATATATTCACCCATGCAATTAGTCATTTTTCTACCAAGTATAAGAGAAAAACAAAGGAAAATGCTGTAATGATGTTCCTCCATGAATTGAGGGCCTTATAATATAATAAAAAATAAATGTTTTGACATATTCTGCTCTCAAATCGTTTCCATATTTTAATAATTCCTCTTAGTTTTATTTAATATGAAACAAACTCCATTTATGAAAACCCGCAGATCGTCATGGATATATGTAATCTTGTAGGATTCTATCCTTGTATCTCAAATGACAAAGACCTTGAACATGAATGGATCAAACGAATATAGTGTTGATAAATCGACTTAGATGCTCAAGTTAATGGATCAAACTTGCTAGAGCCGTGTAATTACTTCAGATGGTCAATAACATTTTTAGCAACCGACTGTCACAAGCAGTATCTTAGGAGACGAATTTTGACGAGGATTCCCTTCTAGGACCCACCGAAGAAACCAAAATACGGATTGGAGGAGTAATTGCCAAGTACCCTACAATGCCTTCTACTCACGCCAAAGTTAGGGAGCGAGTGAGGATTGGATTGGTTTTGAGGTGGCAACGTGGTTTTTTAACATGAAGTAAATACGTGTAGCAAGTGAGATCATGTATGCCAGTGCAGTTAGAGATTAAAGTTTTGTTCCGGGACCTGCGGGAGGACCAGCTAACTTATTCAATTCTATATCCTAGACTTGTGGATGTGAATTCATCTTGGGTGTTAGGCTCTTTTTATAACTTCCAACCCTTACTTACAAGAGTCGTTCCTGCAACCAGATTGTGTAGAGTAGGCCATATGCAGGTTCTTTTTGTTCGGTGTTTTGAAATACAGTCAGTTGGGAAGATATGGTGAGCAGTTCAGGTCGTCAATTTTATGTCAGTTCTGGCCAATGTCAAGCAAAAATTGCAGACAACTGTGTCTACTATGCCATATAGTCAGATAAAGTAGCTGATTGCTATAATATTGTCGGAGACAATTATTATTACTTAATTCAAGCATCTTGATGAACTCCCCCTTCTTTTGCAGCTAACATTTTATCATTGTCGCGGTGTCAGCAGCGTCACTAATTAAATTCTCTGAAGATTTGAGTTGTCAGGATACGTGCATTGCCCCACACAAACTCCCAATACACATTCGCTTCGCTTATTGATGTAGCCAAAATAATCTCACAGCATATATATTTAACGGTTCGTATTCTAAACTAAATTTAATTATTTGATCATAAATTATTTATTCATATATAGACATAATTTAATCTATATAAATTATAATAATCATAAAATCTTTTAAAATAATAATTCTCAAGTCTTTTTTAAAATATGTTTTTAGGTTGACAGAGAAATCTTGCACTCAACTAGCTCACTAATGTATGTTCCCTTTTTGACATGAACGCTTTAGGAAGTAGATGTTAATTATCAACAAAGAATAAAAAAGAAAACAAGCTTGTTTCCAACGGGAGAAAACAAGTCGACCCTACTAAAAGCTGTACTGAATATGGTTAGTGAAACATATGGCTATCATCCATAAACATAAGTTCCGAGGTTCATATGCTTTGGTCTCCTGTTGTCGTGATTATGATATTGGATAATTTTGTCTTTCTCTATAATATTGAACAACTATTAATTGTCTTTTCAATTTTTTTAATAATTTATCGGTAAAGTTACGTAATTTAATACAAACAAAAGTAATAAAGTGGCCCAATAAATTATCTATATTAATGAGTCGAAGTCCGAGAGAAAAATAAGGGCCCGTTTGATTGAGCTTTTATCAGTAGAGCTTTTGTCAGTAGAGCTTTTCTAAGAAGAGCTTTTTTTAAAAGTTAGTTGATTCTTTGGCTGTTGATTAAAAAAAACAACTTTTTAAAAAGAGCTTTATACAGTAGACTGTTTGGCAACATAAAAATAAAAAACACTTTTATTAATTTTAACTATATTTTATTTTATAATAAAA